>BQNB010004929.1:0-101872 GCA_026074375.1 Tanacetum coccineum | reverse complement strand
AAGGTAAAATCACAAAAAGATACATGAACATTAAATGGTGTAGTTAAATAAGGTTATAAAAGTCTTTTTATATAATATTGTTATATAAGTCCACCCATCTTCATGTAAGCCACAAAGTTTGGGTCTTAAAAAAAAACCCTTACATAAGCTCACAAGCCCACTCATATAAGCTTAGGAGGTGTTTGCTTCGGCTTATGAAACATAAGCTCATTTGGGCTTATATTTCATAAGCCCCAATTTTGTGGCTTATTTTGAGACTTGGGGGCTTATATAAGTTTATTATAATTTGATTTCGGCTTATATTTCGTACGCCCCAATTTTCTGGCTTATTTTGAGACTTATGGGCTTATATGGGCTTATATAACATATCATAATAAAGTTATATAAGCCCACAAGTCTCAAAATAAGCCGAAAAATTAGGGCTTATGAGATATAAGCTCAAATGGGCTTATGTTTCATAAGCCGAAACAAACACCCCCTTAGCCAAACACTTACTTTCGGCTTATATAACATATATAAGCTCATAAGCCCATCATATAAGCTAAATTCACAGTTACATGAGCTTTATGAACCACCATTCTACGTTTTCAATATAATACATCAACTTGAGCTAAAAAAATACAGTTAAAGATTTATTCTCTCCGATTTGAAACATAACAAAGCATCCCAGTGTTTAGCACCTAAAATTTCTTATGTTTCTCACCTTAATACCTTCAAAGAGATAATATTTCAAGAAGAGAACTGTAAATATTGGCAAAAAACACACTTAAGATGAAAGAAAAACAAGGTTTTCCGGTGGTAAAGAAGAAGGCCCAACCCGGATAAAAAGTTAACAATTTACATAGGATTTAGGTTCATTTGGATACAAAGTTTTTTGTGGATACCAGGGGACCAATCTCCACCCTTCATCTTCATCTTAATCTAATCTGCTAAGATTAAACCCAAAAATTATTTTCAACCTTTATTTTCAAATCTTAAATCTCTCAAACCGATAATCGACAAGCGTAAAAAAAAAATATACCATCACGATGAGGATTTAATTATCTTTCTATAGATATCCACTTTGATATACTTTCGACAAAAAAAAATTCAAGTTTTTTTCACTTTTTTCACCTTTTTTCACATTTTTTTCACGTTTTTTTCACATTTTTTCACTTTTTTTTTTCCCACCGTTTTTTTCAGCGTTTTCCCTCTCACTTGATATACTTATCGACAAAAAATTTTTCCCGTTTGTTTTCACATTTTTTTTCGACTTTTTCTCATTGAAACATTGCATGAGAATCATAGTATGATATTTAGGGTCTACTGTTAAAATCTCTATATGATGTTAGTGTTAAATCATATATGATTGGTTACGTCATATATGAATATTACGTTAGTCATTATATGATATTTAATTTTAGAGTTAAATCATACATGATATTAGAGTTATATCATATATGATTTTTAATGCAAATTTCAACAACGGAAAAAAACGAGAAAACAACGTGAAAAACGGAAAAAACGAAAAAAAAAAATCTCGAAAAAAAACGTGCAAAAGGTGAAAAAAAGAAAAAAAACGTGAACAATCGGACACAAGGTGGAAAAGAGATGAAAAAGAAGTGAAAAAATCGTAAATTTTTTTTTGTCAAAGTATACAAAGTGGATATCTATTGAAAGATAATTAAATGCTCGTCTGATGTGATATTTTTTTTTTATTAACGATTAAACGTTTAGGAGATATTTAAATTTTAAAAAATTGTTGAAATAATTAAATGCTTTTTAAATCACAACCATTGATTTTTTTTTAAGTGATGGTGAGAATGAGTCCCCTAGTATCCAACCTTTTTTTGGTATTCAATATAACTCTCCTCTTTACATAGTAGAGTAAATTGCATTTTTGGTCCATGTGGTTTTTTTAGCACCCCGTTTGCGTTTAGCACCCCGTTTGCGTGTTCAGTCCCTCGTTTTGAAAATCGGTGGAAATGGTCCTAAAAGTGGTAATTTTGGTGCGTGTTTGGTCCCAAGGGATAAATGGTCGTTAAGTCGCTTCGTTAGTGATGGGTACTATTGTAATTTCACATTAAAAGTATATAGTGCACCCTTGGTCCCTAAGTGTAAATTTTTTTAGGTACAGTTGTGCACTTCCCATCACATCACCAATTTGTGGACTAAGTATTGGGAGAAGTCCACATGTCCAACAACACTTTTGTCACCCAAGCATCATGTCCAGGTAGGCCGACCAAGGAAGAAAAAAAAAAGGTCCAAACATGAGGTAGAACCATTTGTGAAAGATGGTAAAGTGAGCAGGAAAGGAAGAACCATTACATGTCAATCATGCGGAAACACTGGACACAATAAGGCAACATGCAAAGGACAAGGTTGAAAGGCAACAAGCGGTAGTTATTTCAGCTTCAAGCTATAAGTGTATCTTTGATCTAAAACATCTGAACAGCTTTATGGATTTTATTTTTTTTAATGTTAGGTGGCAAACAATGCAGAAGCCAGTGTTAGTGCCTCTAGGCAAGCACAACAAACAGAATCCTACAGTGGTTCAAAGATGGTTTTGGGGGATCAGGTGATGGGTGCTGTTATTAGGTTTGTCTGTACTTCTTGTGAAGGTTGGTGCTGTTGGTGCAGGTGGGCAGGTGGATGCAGGTGGTGCAGGTGGTGCTAGTCAAGGTTTCATCCCATTGTAGATGGACAGTAGGAATAAAGTACAAACAAGAAAGATTAGTCCACAAAAAACAAGCTCTCACTCAATGCCAAGTCACCTTTTACTAGTTCTCAAGTGCTAGTGAGTGAAACTAGGAAATGCAGATGGAAGAGAAGTGAGTGATGGGTGTACCAACACATTCAAGTGCGAAGGTGGTCCATAGTTGAATTGGGTCTTCTCTGTAATCCATAATCTAATCTGTTTAGGAGAGTGTATGTCTGTAATTCAAGTACACATAAGTGGCAAATATCAAAAGGTTCCCAACATCTGTGGCAACTGTCTAAGTCTTTTAATGAGAAATAATATAAAAATCCACTTAGGTGGCAAATAGATAATTGCACTTGTTTATGACAGATTTAAGCTGTTTGTGACATATTTAACTTATTTTGAAAAAAACTACTTAATATCATGACATGTTATACACATTTGGTCCATGATGCAGTTTTGCCCGTTTGCAAAACCATATAAGTAGCATGAGAGATTATACACAACTTCATGTGGAAACCAGGTTTGCCCGTTTAGTACTTGTATAACAGTGAATGTTGTTTGCTACACGTGTTGCTACGTTTCATAGTCTATTGAATTGCCAGATAAGTCAAAGTCATAATTTAGTTGCAAAAGCATGTCAATATCACAAGAGTTTATACACACTTGCTCCCTGATGTTATAACCGGGTTTACCCGTTTGGTCCCTATTTAACCGTGATTGTTGTTTGTTACATGTGTAACTACGTTTCGTATTTCCATTGGTGGACAAAAGGGCTAGTCTCTTGGCGGGAAAATAAAGAATTGTGGTTTTCCTTACACGATTAGTCCCTGAGACCCAAATTACACACCATTGGACCGTCAAACCCAGATACACCATTGTACCCCCAAACACAAGTATTTAAATCTGATTCTCACCCATCAATCTTAATAACTCAAAACATGTCGGCAGTAAGTGATAACGGTAACTTTCCCATAGTCGACGAAGAAGAAGTGACTTCTAAGAAATTAGCACCGATGGCTGAAGAAATGATAATGTTAATTGAGGTTCTTAAAAGAAACTGTATTTTGCCCTCTGATAACCGTAAGTTTATGATGGTCGACGGAGAAGACTTGCTTTTTAAGAAAATTTCACCTATGGCTGAAGAAATCCTGGAAATGTTACGCGTTTGTGTTGCTAAAAAAATTAAGGTGAGTGACTTCGTTTGGTACAACGATGAAATAATGGAACATGTAGAAAAGCTTGCAGATGGTTGGAGAACAACAATTTCCTATTTTGTCGAAAAGGCGGTGAAAAAATATGCAGATGATGAATGATGTTGGTGTTTGTTTTGTAAGTTGTGTTTGTATTTGAAGTTAGATGATGAATGATGTCGGTGTTTGTTTTCTAAAGTTTTTTTGTTCAGTAAGTTTTGTTTGTTTTTCATGTTGGTGTTTGTTTTCTTATACATCAATTCAAAGAAAGATATTTGAGTTAGTAAGACATGCCAAAGTCAAAAAATACTCTTTGCAACATTCAGAACAGAGCTTAGAAACTATGCAGACCCACCATCCTTATGGAAGACTTTGACCATATTTTTCTTTGTAATGTTAAGATAATGATGAGTTGATTGCTTAGTACAAAATACGGAAACATTATGAAGTATCAAAGCCGCTCCTACGGTAATCGCCTTGGCAAACCTCTCCTATGTAAGCACTTTGTAATGAATAGTACCAGAGATTGTACCATAAAAGTCTTTGAGTGTTACTGTGAGATCGCCTAGCGCATTCGAAGTACAAGACTTGATAACTGCAACAACTTTATCAAGTTTCTTATTCTTGAGAAATTTCTTAACATCTCCAAACAACCCATCCGATCCCCATTCAACATTGACATAGTCAATCGCGCTAAGCCATGACGCACGCGTAAAATCGTCATCCTCACCCACATCCTCAATAACTTTTCTAATATACTCTTGTGTAGACATTACGGATTCCTCCCCACCTTCCCGAGTATCAACTAATTTATGGAGCTTGGCCGTTTGAACAATACCAGCAGGACCTGGTATTATCCTAATGGGCTTCACAACACAATTATCAACTTGATTGTTTTGAGATGAAAACAGGGTTTGGGTGGTGGTGGTTATCTCAGGGACTATGTGAGGGTTGTTGGTGGGACGGACGACGGGGGTTAGTAGAAGATCGAAATCGTCTATATCAAGGCCTTCTTCCCATTCATGATTTGGTGGTGAATTCATGTTTTAGTGGATGACTGCGATACGGCTTTCCTTTGTCAACAGATTACACTAGTCTTAAATAGGGTGTAATGTAAACTATGTTTGACTTTTTTGCACACATATTCACTTGTACTGTTCAATAAATTGAATAGGTTTATCTATGAAATTGGTCCCTAACATTTATGGTTTTCAACTGCACTAGAAGGTATAATGCTTTTATCTATGAATTTGATCCCTGACGTTTAAGGTTTTCAACTGCACTAGTACACCTTCTATATTTAGCCCTTTCTCGTTTACCTGCCTTTTCTACAACCGCTCACATAAATAGAGAAAAACCTAAGACTAAATCACATGCCATTTTCATCTAAATATTTACACTTTTACTTGGTTTCCAGATAATTGTAAAAAAACTAACGATAGCATAACATCTTCACATGGCTAACAATGAAACTTACACCTGTTCACCAAGTGAAGTATGTTTATTAGACTCTGACATTGAGTTGCTAATACCAACTCTATGGTCTGATGAGTCCAAGAATGAAAAAAAGGCAAAAAGGTGGAGACGATAATTCGAATGGAAAATATACTTGTTTGAGATTGACTTTACGTTCGGTATTAATGCCTTTGATTTAGACAAAGGGACTGACGTAATGAAAGACAAGGTAAGCCAGAAAAACGTGTGTAAAGAAGAGTTGCCTTTGAACAAAAACATAGGAAAACAAATTGGTAATTTTGTACACATGCCTAGTAAAGCAGTGGAACAAGGGATGAATGCTAATGTGCCTGATGAGATTGGTGGTGCTAAGGGTGAACAGGTTCCAAACCATGTTGTTAAGAAAGGTAACCTTGAATTTATGGTTTGTAAAGAGGTTGCAAACCCTGGTGTTAATGAACTAGCGGACAAAGGAAGACCACTAAAGAGGAAAGGGTGTATGATGAATAGATGGGTGATGCATTTACTGAAGAAGAACGTCAATGCAAATAATAGGTCGTTTATATGCTATCTGCTATTACTAATGTTTTGCATCTTAAATTACCCTTGTATGTATTTGTTGTAATTTTTTGTTCTATGTATGTGTTATATTTTGGATCATCAAGTTATGCAATTTGTTTTCATTATTTTGTCTCCAAGGTAACAATCTTTGCTCAAACAGAGTAGTGGTCAAACAGTGTAATTTATACACAAAACATCTACAATACCAACAACACATTATAGTGAAATTATTCATTCATTAATATATGAAACTTTGAATCATACATTCATCAAAAAACACATTTTAACAGAAAATAACCCATAAGCAAAAAAGATAACCCTTCAAACCGACCTTGATTACAGAGACTTATAAAAGTCAAACCCCTTCATGGCCTGATGGTGCAACTATAAAGCTGTCGAACTGATCTCTATCGCCCTTATCATATCATCCTTCTGCAGGCCCTTGAGTTCCTACCTTGTCTTATACGCCATCACATTTGTTGGCAAATGTTGTTCAAGCTCTCCTATAAACGAACACCTTTCATCTATAATGTCAAGCAACCGCCTCGTTAAATTGTTGATTTCAGTTGCGAGTTGAACCTCCCTCTGCGTCTTCAAGTTGAAATAGATAAGCAGTTGATCTTTAAGCAGGTCTAAATTTGCTAAGAGCCTGAGTTGTTCTAAATTCACGAACCCATTGTCACTAGCCATTGAAAAAGTTTAGTTTTAGGTTAGTGAAATGTGTTTAGTAAGTTAAGGAATGTATGTGTGTATTTTAGATATGAAGGACCAAATGCGATGTGTTTTTAAATACAAGTGAAGGTACATGGTGATTAATAGACTACACAAACAAAAAGTCGAGAGCGCAATTATTACACTGGGAAGGTATATGTAAAAGGCGGCTAAAATGTTTTTCAAGGACCATGCGTGCAAGAAACGTGTAGAACATTTATTCTGTATTTTGGCGGGAAATAAAAAATGGAAGACCAATAGAGCATTGAGCGACCAACGGTGCAAGTTACAATAAATAGATACGAATGGGTAACACAACGGGTATAAAGTCTCCATGTTTTTTACTAGACAAAAACACAAACAAGGGGCAACAAATTAGAAATCGCTTTCAGAATGTCTTATTTCATCTTATGACTTGGGCCCTACAAAGTGTAAATGTGGGCTTCCGTTGATGACACTCACCTCTTGGACACGTGACGACCTTGTGATTGAGCTGTTTTACACACGTATTAAACACAATATACCTTATGAGGAAATTAACGGAAATACCCAAGTATCCCTTGGACCAATTCCACTCCACAATAGATTTATATATAGATTACGTATATTAAACGGGTAAAATAGATCACCCGGGTCGTTTCCCAAATGGACTCGTGCAATGGTACTCGTTTAAGTTTGGATCCTGATTTGAATAAGAAAAGAGATATTTTTGATTTAATTATACTACTAAATTTAAAGGCACAATTAAACAACTAATAAATCCATTTTAAATCTTAAAAATGAAAACTAGATTCCCAATTCTAAATTAATGCTAAAGAAAATTTTAGGAAAAGAAAAAAAATATTTTTTAAAGGCTTTTTGGATTTTATATGAATTAAAACTAATTAATCTAAATCAAATCCTAAAAATAGAAATTTAATTGATAAAAATTAAGAAAAATACTTTTTAAGCTAACTTAATCCTAAATTACTTAAAAAGATGAGAAAAACATTTTTTATCACTAATTTTTCTATTTAAAAGGGTAAATTTAATAAAAACTAAAAGGTTTGTAAATTAAAATGTTTTTAAAGCTTAAATTTTGAAATTAAGTTTTAAAAATTATAAACTTAAATAAAAATTCTAATAAAAATAATTTTTATAGCAGAAAAAGTGCAGAAATTTGATTTTATAAAAAGCCCAATTTTTATCAAGTAATTAAAAACTAATTTAAGAAATTAAACTAAAAACCTAACTAATTATTTATTAAAACTTATTTTTTTATAAAACTTAAACTAAAACTTACCAAACACATGGGTTGAAAGTGACATGAAACAAAACTGAGGGGTAGGCGGGGTAAATTGAGATTTTATACTAAAAACACAAAGTTTTGACTAATGCAGAAAACAGTCCTTAACTTGGCGACTAACTAGATCAAACTATTAAAACGAATCAAATGGACAAACGATGTAATAAAACCTAGGGACTAACAGAGTAACTAACGGAGATTCTAACGTTTGTAAATTTAATTCTAACAGAAACTATTAATATGCAAGACAGGCTCCCCTGCAGCAACCTATAATAACAACAGCATCCCTATTAAAAAAAGACAACTTATTAACAGAAATAAAAGCTAAAACCTTAATTTAAGCTCAACTTTTACTTATCTAAATAAGGCTAGTAAGCTTTATCGCTAATCATACTCTATCAAACTCCATAATCTACCCTCATTAAACTACAGAACAAAGCAAATTCAAGACACTTTGACAGAAATCTTACTATTCATAAATTGTGCTTATTCAACTATTAAGCAAATACAACAGCTTATTTAACTCTAATTCAACTTAAAGCTTATTAAAAGAAAGTAACAGAAACAAATGTAAACTTAAATTAAGGTGTTAACTTGGATTTTCAGCAGGATCAGAAAGAACAATAAGCTGAGTGAGATATGCTCTATTCACTTATGCAATAAAATCACATCCAACAACAACCTAAACTTAGTCCTTATGACTATCCAATAGCTACATAAACCATCTTGCATACTCAGTGCCATCCAATTCCTTGTTGGTAACAAGCTTGATCAATAACAGTTATAAACAAACACAAAACACCATTTTTTCGAAGGAATTTATAATGAGACACTAGTTAATCATACATATTACTCTTTTTTTAAAACTGAATAAGGTTTACAATAGAATTGAAATGAAAATGAAATTACAAAAACTATTTAATACTAAATCTAAAACAATTGAACTACTAAAATAAAACTGAAAAATTAAAAACTAACTAATTACGCCGAGTGCTGGAATGATGGGGGTATTTATACCCGAAGCTTGAGCTCTTCACCTTCTCTAGATCCTTCTTCTCTCTTTCATCTCAGCCCTCCATCTCATCTCTCTCCTTGTAAGCCGTTGGATTATGAAATGTGTATAATCCCGGATCGATGATGTGGACAGATGTGTTAGTTATGTGAGTGAGTGAGGGAATATGCACTCACTCCCACGTCATATCCACCAATCAAATTGTTCCATTTAGCCACGCTGGATTGGGATAGGGGATGATTGAAAGCGATGGGTGGGTTAAGGATTGTGAGGGAGATATTAACCCCATGGTTAATTAGGGTTTGGGTGAAGGGTTAATCGAACTAGGGTTCTTGGGTCTTGCACTTGATTAGAAGAAGAAGAAGAAGAAGAAGAAGAAGAAGGGAGGAAGAAAGAATTAATCACTTGAAACAAGATCAAGGCAATGGGGGGTTTTCAGCCTGAGAGACTGGCACAGGTTTTATGGTGACAATAATCAATTCTAAACACAATAAACATGCAAGAAAACAATCAGAAGATAAAAGAGCAGTACAATCCAAATAATAGAAAACTGTATTGGCCATATTAAATCCGATTAAATGCTGGTTTGTTTATTTAGTGAAATGATTTCTTATCTCGAAGCTCATATCATTCTTAAAACTTAGGCGGGACATCATCCTAAGACCTAGACATGTTGAATCCTGTCACAATTAACGT
This sequence comes from Tanacetum coccineum, assembly GCA_026074375.1. Classification (NCBI taxonomy): domain Eukaryota; kingdom Viridiplantae; phylum Streptophyta; class Magnoliopsida; order Asterales; family Asteraceae; genus Tanacetum; species Tanacetum coccineum. The sequence continues at coordinate 92,279 of BQNB010004929.1, read as the reverse complement.
ATAGCATCCTTTTAGTCTAATTATAATCTATCTAGGGATTAAAGCAATGGTGATCTTGATAAACCCTAGCCCATCGGGACTTTACCCACTTACTGTTTGACGGTATTCTATATACTGGTAGTCCACTATTCAAATCTTTATCAATTAATCAAGAACATACTTGTTGAAATATTACGGGTCAGCTGCTGGTCCAACTAAGCTCTTAATTTAAAGACAAAGACAGAACGTTATTTGTGATCCTATTAGTCCAGTATTATTAAACATGATATGGAGAGCTATCCCAGTATCTAGCTCGCTTGTTAGGCGTAACTAGACCCAGTTGAATGATAGGTTGCATATTCAAACACGTAAACAAGTATCATGTGATAAACATAATTAAACTCTTAACGATAAATTAAGAAAATCGAGTTTAAAACAAACCAAACATTAAATCTTCATTAAGATGGCTAATACCCAAGGGTATTAGCCCATAACCATTGTCATTATACAAGCGTGATCAAATAACCAAGGTAAACTAAACGTTTTACCGAACGATACCAAAAGTTAAATGATTACAAGAGTATAGGAATTACACGGTGTCTTCTATGGAATCGTGATCGATGCTTGACCTTTGTTGCTCTTCGATTCTTCATAAAATCGTCTTTTACGTGTATGGTATGAAGAATATGATTTTACATCCTGAAAACTCGTTTTTGAGTCTTCTATTTATAGCCTCTGAAAAAGTCTGGATACGCCGTATTGGGCTAGGCCAATACGGCGTATTGGGGTGTATCCCTTGGAGTGCGCGCAAAGTTTATAATCAATATGATATTCATTCCCAAAATATAAATATCTTCGTATCTCTGAATAGTTATCTTGATGGATACGGCGTATGGCAGAAGAGGGATACGCCGTATTGGGAATTGTTTATACGCGTTTTCTTGTGAAGAGTTGGCGCTGATACGCCGTATCTCTTTTCCTGGATACGGCGTATTGGTCAGAATTGAGTAATCTTCAAATGTCTTCGTTTTAGCTCCAAAATATGCGCCTTTTAGCATGTCTTCACAAATCACTCCTCAATTACTGCAAATAACACTTTTAAGCAATTAAGTACAAATTCTTGCAATAATTATATAAAAGTGGGTAACTTATTCAGGATAAATGATGGTATAAATGTGATGTTATTTGATGTCATCAGCCACCAAATTTCTTGGCAAACGTTCAAGCTCTTCTATTATCGCACGCCTATAATTTACACTTGCAAGCAACTGCCTCTGCCTCGTTAAGTTGGAAAGTTCATTTGCTTGCTGAGCTTCCCTTTGCGTCTGCATGAGTTCCTCCAGATGAACAAATCCACGAGCAGCAGCAATAGAAAAAGGGGGTTTAGGAAAGTGAAAGGGTTTAGGAAGTTAAGGTATGTATGTGTGTGTTTTGGATTTGAAGGGAGATATGCGAAGTGGATTTATATATAAGTGAATATATGGAGATTAATTGATTACACAAACGAAGTGTCAAAAAACGCAATTACTTCATTGGAATGGTAAATGTTAAATGCGGCTAAACTGTGACATCACATCATGCACTTATTACAAGGACCAAGCGTGCAAGTAACGTGTAGAACATTCCTTCTGAATTTGGTGGGAAATGGAAAGCCAATAGAACGCATTGAGGGACCAACAGTGTAAGTAAAAAAACACTAACAAAACCACTTCAAACTATTATCAACGGGCAACGGTCATAAAGTCAGGACTTCTTTTTTTCTTAAAAAACAGAAACAAACTCAAAATTAGAAAACCATTTCAAGAATATCTTCATCTTCTTTAATGGAAGAATCGAAGAAAAGTCAAAAGAATGCTTTCTTTCAAAAGTTAACTGCCATAGTGATTGGGGTAGTGGCTTCGTTTATGTTTGTTATGAATTACTTTAGTTGGGGTTTATCTAGTCTAATCAATTGTATGAATTATCCATGATCAGTTGTTTTTCTTAATGCCAAATAGTTATACAGATTATTTGATTTGTTCTTAATGCCAAATAGTTATACAGATTATTTGACTTTTGCTAAATCATACCAGTGACCCAATTGACTTTCACTAAATCATACCCGTAGACTTTATAAGTCAAACAAATTAACACATTCATCCACAATAATATGACTAACAACCAAATATATTCATTCCATCAACCAACACAAAACCACATTCAGCCACATAACCCATTACCTACTAAGAATATCTAGCAAAAAAAGCAACTTCCCTAAACATTCACATTGTACAATAAACATAAAACCCAAAAACAACCCAGCTGATGATGAGAAATTTTAGCAACTTGCGTCGCTTTTCTTCAACCATAGCAAGGATTTCTTCAAGCTCATTACGTGACCTCAACAACCCTGAGATAATCTGAACAGACCTTTGACACATTGGTGGATCATACCACATGAGGAAGTTGACACATGTTGGACTCTAAAAAGAGTCAAAAAAGGATGTGTAAATAAACAAACAAAATGATTTGTTACATATTTTTCGATCGAATCATACTTACAAGTGTAGGACAACCATAAAAACGACGACCTGGATTCCGATTTGTCCATGATGTCTTAATCACAGCTTCCAAACCACACGCACAACGAGCGGCCATTTTATAATTTTGTGTCTTATACTTTGTGAATCATCATTTATAATACACAGGAACGAGTCAGGGACCAATGGTGCAAGCGCCAAAGGACAAAAAAATAGCAACAGTAAAACACCCGTTGGAAATAAAAAAATTAAAAAAAATTAGTGAGGGACCAACAGTGAAATAATGACAAACTTTTGAATTTACTAAACTGCCCATCGTTGAAAAGTCAAACTAACACCCGTTACGTATAACGGGGCTCGAGGGACCAAACGGGTAACAAAAATCGATTTTAAGGATTAACGACATCAACCCCCGTTATCTAGGGACTGAATTAGCAATCTGACCTAAGTATAGGGACGAACGGTGTAATTTACCCTACTTTTTATCTTCTTCTCAATTTCAAAAGGATTATGACCAAATATGCAATTTGACCAAACCATATTGCAGTGATGAAACTTGAACGTTTATTTTAGGAGGGCTGAAATTTATCGTAGTTTAAATGAACATCTTTGTAACTATAAATTATTCACATACTAATGTACTATAAAAAGATAAACTCGTATATAATAAAACAAAAAATAATACTATTAAACTTAAGTCTCAAATATCGAATACTAAAATTAAAAATCATAATTGATCATCTGAATTTTAAATATCAAACATAAAAGAATCAATATATAAAGAATAAGAAGCCGCTTTTTTAAAGAATAGTACGCATCCGAACTGTCTAATATGAGTATTAAAAGTTTAGGCTTATGCATATTTTATTGCATGAATCAAAATGTACCAAAATTATCTATCTTTTTGAAGTCATAAATAGCTTATCAATTTCTTAATCGTTAAATACACTCTTCAATTAATCAATCAACACTCACTCACTAAACTTTATTTTGATTGGTTGACACGAGAAATTTTGACAATTATTTCGAGAAACATGTGAGTATAATATTTACACTAGTTGTTATAAAATGAAAATAAACACTATAATTCCAAAACAAGCGAGTACTGTATAATATTTACACCAGTTGCCACGATTTTTGAAAGACCCGAGACCCTTCCCTACCACTTAATAGTTCCGCCTCTACCAAAAATGCAATTTACTCTACATAGTATAGGTAAAAGTAATGTTGGTTATGTTTATTGTCAACAAGAAATAACCAAGTAGCACTATAAAGAAATGATATATGAGAATTGATGTGGTGTATGCTAAGTTTAATGGTGAGAAAATTATTATGCTTCAAGAATATTAAGGGGCCGTTTGGTTCGCAAAATGTTTTTGAATGAATTGTAATCTTTAAAAGGAATTGTAATTTGATGTAATTGTAATTCAAAGAATTAGAATGTGTTGTAATTGTAATATGTTATAATTGTAATTGATGAAATCTGTCGATGTGTTTGGTTGACTCGCAACGTAATGTAGTTCAATTTTTTTACTAAAACTTAAAAAATTAATATAATAATAATTAAAATAATATAAATAATAACAATAATAATAAATAATTAAATAATAATAATTATAATTATAAGAAAAGAAGAATAACAATAAAATAACACATAATAATAAAAATAAATAATAATAATAATAATAATAATAATAAACCAATAATAAAATAATAAATAATAATACTAATGAATCATAATACTAATTATTATTATTATTATTAATTTTAATAAATAAATCAATAATAATAATAATATAATATTAATAAATAATAATAATAATAATAATAATAATAATATAAATAATAATAATAATAATAATAATAATAATAATAATAATAATAATAATAATATTGTAACATCACTTTATTAGAATAAATAGGATAGTTACAAAAAGTTAGAGGGAAGCCGAGATACTATCTGGGCCCCCACTTCTTTAGCAATAGCGAAACTAATCCTATCAAAAATATGAATAGCCACACGTGCCCCAATATCCTGAGTTATGGAGAACTTCCGGATCCGCTTCAGCAAGGTAACCGCATCTGCTTCTAATTCTCCCAAGGACGAGAAGGAAAATGAGAGAAATCCATATCCAATAGCTGCACACATGTCCATATACTTACCGCTCTTGCGTTGTGCAGCAACAATTACGGCCCGACCGGGTACGAAATCAACCATACCAGCTGAAATCCCAGAACGGTAACATATGTCGACAAGGGTATCGCGCACAACGTTATGACGATGTTTAATACTACCAATAATCCCAGTACACGATACAACATGGTCTCCATAAATATCCCCGGTAAAAACCCTTGAACAAGCTGAATATGGTTTCGAACCAAAAAATAAGGGTATCCCTAACCGATAACATAAAACACAACGATAAGTCTTACCGTTCATAGTTTGTCCCAACCCGGAAATAGGGACCGTCCTAAGTCAGTCAGAGGTATGATCCTCCCTTTGAGAAGTCCACAAGGCCATCTATCGAGGAGATAAAGAAAATGTGGACTTTGCATTTTTAGTAACCCGTGTGAAATATATATCTGTCATTTTCTTCATGAGTTTGAGGGCAGCGATCTCACTTGGATTATTCAAAAGGTCAGTCTCTATAGATGTATTAAACACAGACAATAAAAATAGGCCCAGGAGAAACAATACCAGTGTGCCGAAGGAGCTTAGTCTGCAAGTCAGTAGACTATAATCGAGAAGCAAGAAAGGCATAATTTAAAACATCACCCGCAGAATAGGCACCACCCCCCCCCCAAATGCAAAAGGTAAGGTAGCAAGTCTCCATTGCTAGTCACCAAATCCTAGTCCCGAAGCAGTGACAATACGCTCTAAAGAAGAACGAAGAGCCACGTCAAAGGAACGCTGAGCAGACTCAAAGAAACGAGGAGGGCATGTGCGCATAGTAAAGTATAGCCTGGAAATACCCGTACAAGAACGAAGAAGCAACAACTCGCATTGAAGATCATTAATCTTAGCAATAGCATCCATAATCCTAATAGTTTTGGCCACTCTCTTCATCACAAGCTCATTACAAAAATCAAAATCCACACTAGCGGGTCCACGAAGTAATTTAACATCATGCAAGGGTCGAGCAATATTAGGTGGAAAAATACATGTAAGCCTGCTTCGAGGGTCTTCCTTTGGCAAAAAAACTTCAGTTTTATCAACGTTGAACTGTAAGTCACACCTCGGCCCATCCTCCATAATTAACTCTAAAACATTTCCAACAACCACAGTATCACCAACAATAGTACCATCATTCAGATACCAAGCATGCAAAAAAAGGCTAAAGGAGTCTATAATCTTACATATCAGGGGATGTAGCACTAGGAAAAAAAGCAAAGGGCCAAGAGGATCACGCTGTTGCACTCCTTGGCATGACCATAAGGTGTGCTCTCCGTAGTACAATCTAGATGGGTTAGAGTAACAAAATTCTACCCAACGTGAGATAGCAAGGCAATGGAGACGCACTTCACACAACATAACCTCTCGATCTACCAAGTTGAAGGCGTTCTTGAAATCCACCAACAACATCGAAAGACCAACATCCCCTCCAAAAGCCTCAATCAAACGATTCACGGAATGAAAGATAGCCTCACTTCCACCTGCCACCCCAACAACGAACTGAAGACCATCTAAATAACCATCCAAAGAATGGCCAATCATAATAGCACTAACCTTAGAGACCAGACGTCTCCAGACAATACCTACGACTATAAGACGAATACCACCACCTGGTTTAATTATTATTAATAATAATAACGATTTAAAGTATAAAATTCTGAATTACAACGTAATTCAAAACTTTTCATCCAACTTCCTATGTAATCTGAATTCCCTCCCTTGATGTAATTGTAATGTCTGAATTACAATTTTTTTTTTAACGACGAAATATTATTAAAAAAAATTAGCAAGGAGCTAGAGACTTACAAAGAAACCAAAAATGCAAATCAAACAACCTACGAATTTGAATTACAATTCCCTCTATTTTATGAACCAAACAGCCTACGTAATGTAATCTGAATGACAATTACATCCAATTACAACAGATTACGGCGAATTAAACGCCCCCTAAATAATCAAGGATACAACTTGGAGAATACATTCATTTTTAGTTTCAAAAAGTGTCAAGCAGCTTCTTTATTTCTTTTTTTATACAAAAAGAGAAATAGGCTGAATAATGAATAAGCCAGTTCATGGACCAAACAAATTGTTGGCCCAGTAAGGTAAGCTACTAGCCCATTATAACAAGCCTTAAAACATTTGACTCTATACTAATCTATAAACATTTGACAAAACTATTCATCTACAGTGCCAAGTTTGACTTGGGCTATACTTTGGCCCGGCCCAATTTTTTTTTTTTTTTTAAGTTTAGTCCAACATCCAGCCCAACTTTTTTTTTGGGCTCTACTTTGGCCCGGACCAAGTAGTATTTTTTTTTTTTTTTAAGTTTAGTCCAACATCTAGCCCAACCTTTTTTTCTCTTTTTCTGGTTTTTTTTTTTTTTGCTAATTTTTTCCTGGATATTTTCTTTTTTTGTACGTTCGGGAATATATTTTTTTTTGCGTTGGGACGGGTTAATTTTTTCCCGAATATTTTCTTTTTTTGTGACGGTTGGATATAAAAACTTGACGTGTTTTTTTTGTTAATTTTTTTACGGGATTTTTTGTGTAAGAAAATCGTAAATAGTTAAAAGTTGAGGGACCGTTTTGTATTTATTTACTTTGCCAAAAAAAAAAAAAATTATAAAAAAAAAGAAAAAAAAAAATTAAACAATAAAAAAAAGATTTCAGGCTTAATTTTGGCTAGTTTTTTTTTTACTTTGGGCTCACATTTTATGCTAATTTTAGACAAGTTTGTCGACAAAATATGTATATTAGTAATATTTTTTTTTATATGGCTTATATGTTGGGCTCAGTTTTAAAAGTGTTTTTTTTTTTTTTTGCAAATGGTTTTTTTTAATATAATGGGTTGTACGTTTGTGACCATATCGATTATTTTAAAGTTATTAGGTATCGAAGATGTTTCCGCTGGTATTTTTTTAATCTGAATAAATCGGAACTTTTGTAATATTTTTTTCCCTCCTACTTTGTGCATACAAATTTAAAAAAAAAACAAAAACAAAATAATTATAAAAAAAACTAAAATCGGGCTGGCCCAAAATGGGAGCCCGTTACTGTAGCAAGGAGCCCACAGTCAAAACGACTGCGTATTTGTCACCTATTGTGTATATTAGTAATAACAAGCAGAATTACCCGCGCGTTGCTGCGGGGCGTTAATTTTTCTCGCGTTGTTGCGAGGGCTTATTTTTTTTATTTTTTTATTTTGTGCGGGTTTATTTTTTCAGCCTCATGTTTAATAGTTTGTTTTTTCTTATATGGGCTTATGTGTTGGGCTCATGTTTAAAGGTTTCTTTTTTTGGTTATACGGAGTTTTTTTTTGTAATATAATTTTATTGGATTACGTGTGCTTTAAATGAGAATCGCGCGTTACTGCACGACATTTTTTTATTGTATTTTGTGCGGGTTTATTTTTTCGGTCTCATGTTTAATAGTGCGGGTTTATTTTTGCGTTAAAATTTTATTTTTATTTTTTATTTGTGCAGGTTTATTTTTTCGGTCATATTTAATAGTTTGTTTTTTTTATATAGGCTTATGTGTTGGGCCTCATGTCGCGGGTATTTTTTTATCTGAATAAATGAGTACTAATTTTTCGCGCGTTGTTGCGGGGCATTATTATTTTTTATTTTTTTATTTTGTGCGGGTTTATTTTTTCGGCCTCATGTTTAATAGTTTGTTTTTTTTTTCTTAGATGAGTTATATGTTGGCCAAGTTTAAAGGTTATTTTTTTTTGCTATAAAGGGGTTTTTTTAATATTTGTAGTAATATAATTTTTATGGGATTACATGTGCTTTAAATGAGAATCACGCGTTATTGCAAGGCATTTTTTATTGTATTTTGTGCTGGTTTATTTTTTTGGTTTCATGTTTAATAGTGCGGGTTTATTTTTGCGTTAAAATTTTATTTTTATTTTTTTATATTTTTTATTTGTGCGGGTTTATTTTTTTCCGGTCCTCATGTTTTAATAGTTTGTTTATTTTATATGGGCTTATGTCTAGCCACATGTCGCGGGTATTTTTTTATCTGAATAAATCAATACTTTTGTAATTTCTTTTCTTATTAATGGGCCGGCCCAAAATGAGAGCCCAATGAGGCTATGTACTGTAGCACAGACGACAAATACGTCGTCGTTTCAATGAGTTTTGAATATAAGTAAATATCTCATGTCGCGGGTATTCTATTTTGTGCCGAGCAATTTTTTTATATTGCCTACTTAAAAAAAACTTATGTGTTGGGCCTCATGTCGCGAGTACTTTTTTTTATCTGATTAAATCAGTACTTTTGTAATTTTTTTCTTATTTTGTGCCGAACAATTTTTTTTTATGTTGGGTTTATTTTTCGGTCTTATGTTTAATAGTTTGTTTTTTTTATATGGGCTTATTGTTGGAGCCTCCAGTCCCGGGTATTTTTTTTATCTAAATACATCAATTTGTATATTTTTTTTTTCTATTTTGTGCCGAGCAATTTTTTTTATATTAACTACTTAAAAAAAAAAAAAAAAAAAGGCTGGCCCAAACTGGGAGCCCACCAGGCTTAAGTGAGCCCAAGTACAAAACGACACATGTTGGTGTCGCGGGTTTTTTTTTATCTGAATACATCAATTTGTATTTTTTTTTCCTATTTTGTGCCGAGCAATTTTTTTATATATTAACTATTAAGAAAAGAAAAAGGCTGGCCCAAACTGGGAGCCCATCAGGCTTAAGTGAGGCCAAGCACAAAACGACACATGTTGGTGTCGTTTTTGTAATGATAATTAGTATACTTTCTAATTAACTACTAAAAAAATAAAGGCTGGCCCAAACTGGGAGCCTATCAGGCTTAAGTGAGGCCAAGCACAAAACGACACATGTTGGTGTCGTTTTTGTAATGATAATTAGTATACTTTCTAATGAATAAGCCAGTTCATGGACCAAACAAATTGTTGGCCCAGTAAGGTAAGTTACTAGCCCATTATAACAAGCCTTAAAACATTTGTTCAAAATTTCAAAAAGTTTAGAAATAAGTAAGTTGCAAAAACAACTTCGAAAGTGTTGGTGTAAGAATGCAACTTGTGCATTCTGTCAATGACATGTAGATTTTTCTTATAGTTTTATGTAGTCAAATCTTGGATTGATGGTCTTACAAATGAATAATTGATTATAGGTAATTTTGGATAGAGGTAGCGATATCATCATAATGGCAGCTAATAATCCTTTTGATGCAGCCCGGGCTACAAGGATGGAATGCTTTAGTGTCTTTCCCCCAGCGCTGTCACACGTGAATTCTGGACGTTCTAACGAGAATAGTTCAAAGTTATAGACAATAAGTGATCAATGGCAAGTTATGAAACACGCTTCGTCTGAATCTTATACTTATGTGTGCATATTTATGTAATGTTTCTTTAGATGAAAAACGGAATTACATCTACATTGGAAAAAGGTCATCCGATAAAACTGGGATGCCACATATAAACCAACATTATTCGAACAAAAAGGATACAACCAAACTCAAAATACATATATAGAAGCACAATAAAAACTTTACAGATTTGATGCAGTCCAAAAGACTTTTGTTCAAGACTTTTAAGCCTAGTTATTCAAAACATGTATAAAAAGCAAGTTATTTGTTATATAAACTTCAAAGACTCGTTTAAAGGAGAGACGCTGAAATGCCAAAATCAAGGTTCCAAAGATCAAAAGCTCCCTCCACGAAGTCGTAGTGTGCTCCCTTAAGTGACAGCTTTTTGTTCACCACTGCTTCTCTCACAAAAGGATACGTCAGAAGGTTTCCCAAAGATACGTTCACTGCCTCCTGCGTTGGAAAACCACAAAGTTGGTAAACAAAACTAGCATCGTTTAATGAAAACGAGTTATTACAGTTTGAACTTTACTGATAAGAGGATGAATAGGTACAATAGAAGAATAAGTAGCTATAGATGATCCAAATCAAATGGATCAAACAGGTCAGCTAAAGGTAATTAAATGCTTACAATCTTCTAATCATTTAGCTTATACTAATGAAAAAAAAATATGTCAGTAATCAAACCCGTTTTGACCTGTACTTAAAAAGTCTCATGCGTTGACCCAAAACCGTTTTGATATGTTTCTCAACAAGCCCACTGTCCCGTCTTTAGCAAAAATACTCGTTACAATAGATTCATCAGTTTACTATCTATGAAAACTGTGATTTTGTTGATTACTGTCTAATCATAAGATGTTGGTGTGAACATACCTTCTCACACTTGGTGCATAGATCCGAATGGTCCATATCGCTGAAATCTGTTTTCACCTTGCTCTTGGCAGGCAACCCGATTTTTACCCATTGTTCTATGAAGTCACTGCTTGTTCAATATGCACAACGAAATTGTTAGATTGTATTACTTAAACATTTTTGTCTTACAGATTAAGCAAGATCAACACGGTATTAAATTCTTTATAGATTAAAAATGTATGAATTCACTTTATCTCTTAAGGAAAAGAAAAAGTAGGCAAATTCAATGGTTTTTATCATTGAGCCGGTAATGCGTGTCATTCAACGAGTGAAAGGCAACTGAATGAGACATGCATGTTTTGTGGACACAAATCATTGAATGATTCCTGATTAACTCGTTACTATATTTAAAGCTCAAATTTACTTCACAGAAATAAATGCCAACAACGCAACAGTACAGATAATCAATACGTTGGGGCAGTTTTTAGGCCAACACTATCAGTAGTTCAATCCAAACTCTAAGTCGCGAGTTCAAATCTTTCTGGCGACATCAATGTAATAATTCGGTATATAGTTTCAAAAATAAATATTATGGCATAATGTCAAATAATCGGAGGGATAATTTAAAGATGTGAAGCATATTTTAGTGATAAGAAAATCGTAAGAACTTGTGAAACGTCTTATTCTTATAGATTCTTTGTATTTGATGAAAAGGCCAAATAAGAGACGTACATGATTATCAATCAAAGGTCTGAACTATATATTTTAATGATAAAAAACTTAATATAGACGCAAAAAAATGTACTTTTACTTTAATCTAAGCATTAGTCGCATAAAATTGTCGGCAAAAAGGCGTGTGATCCTAAAGTGTGAATACATATGTACCTTGGTATGTTCAGTCCTTGAAGGAAAACATTAACTATTACTCGTACTAATCATATTATATAGCTTCATTCAATGACAGATATTTGCATTATATTATTGATTGAGTTAGAAGCAACTTTGGCCTGTATCAGTATGCAGATAAGGGATGATAATCACCCTACCCAAGCATGGAAAACCACAACCCAACTCGGACACACCTAACCATGTAACCCGAATCTCACAGTTATCTAAACGTGTCAATGGGTTGAATATATAACTTTTTCATTTTAATTTTTTATTGCAACCCGTTGTTTATTATACAGGTCAACCCATTTAAGATTCTAAAGTCTAAAACATATATTTTGTGTCGGGTTCGTAAATAAAATACAGCGGACTTACGAGGCAGTGGATCCATCTTCAGGGATGGACATGAGTCCTTTAATTCCACCACAACAGCTATGTCCAATAACAACAATATTCTCCACCTGAAAGTACAACAATATTAACACCATTTAATCCACAGCTACAGTAGAGTAAAGGAATATTTCCAACAAAATAATGAAGGAAACAAAAAGTTACAGTTAATGAATGTTGATCAGTCTCCCATTTGCTGGGATAACTAATGACACCTTTAAAGTAGTCAGATTACAAAAGGATAAATAAGTACAACTATACAAGTGGAGCCTCCTTCTATTATTGTAACCGAAAACAGTTTTTTTTACTTATAAAATTAAGTGTAAGGGAAAAGATGGAATATGCTAAATGTTACTGTAATAAAAGAGTAACTTTATTCTTTTCTTGGTGAACTACATATGTAAAAGATAGCTATCATTAATCGAAGCCAAGATCGTTTTAGACTTATATTTTGTGTGTAGATTTTAAACCGACATTCGTTGAAGCTAACTATTATGCCACTTTTCTTAATAATTTCCTAGCTCGAGAGCTCACAAAGAAAAAAGTTTCATTTCTCGTTTCCTTTTACTTTTTCTCTCTTCTTTCCGACTCTAGAACACGATTAGGAGCATTTTTTTCATGAAAACAATTTATAAATACTGTCTAGATGTCCCTAGTCTTCGATCGAATTTAGAGACAATGAGGCATGATCAATAATTAAGATACCCTTTAACCCCAAATAAGCTATCTTTGACTTATATAATTAAGGGCATCTTCTTAAACTCTATGATGGGCATATTCCAAAATATGGGACTTAAAGGAGGTATGTAAAGTAGGGAAGTTGGCCAATTGCTCAACCCCATCCCACCACCACATAAATGTTCTTTTACTAAAGAAGAAATCAACTATCACTAAATAGAATAAAGGTTAGGCATGCTACATAGGGTCCATAAGTCACAACATATGTCTCTTATATTTATTGTTCTTTTTTGATATTTTAGCATTTGAAATAGACTTGTATTTAATTTTGAAAGTTATAGGTTTTATCTATATAACTATATTGGTTAAGAAAAGTGTGTGGTAACCGAATGAAGTTGATTAGTTGTGTTATGGAACTGAAGAGGGTCTCGATACTGACCTTTAGGTGCACCACTGCATATTCAATAGCCGCCCCCGCTCCAGAGTGTTTTACCTGTATATAAAAAATTTTGTAAGTCAACTAAGCAATACACAATCCAACTATTATTGAGAACTCCACACGCGTTTGTCTAATAGATCAGTTAGTCTTTCTGCACATATTTTTCCCTAATTTAAAAACTTATTAACATTTTTAGATCATTTTTTTTTGAACGAATTTTTAGATCATTTATAACATATGGTAACTGAAATTATGTTCTGTCATATGACTTGCATGTTGAACAAAATAAAAACCAATATGGTTAAGTACTTGTTAATAATTTTCCCACTAAATAGGAAAGAACTCAAGAAGTCAAGCATATATAGCCTAACCATGTGCTTGATAACGTGTTAGCAATTATGTTTGAAAGATGCTTATGGAGTTGACTTCATATGAATAAATCACCATTAATTAACCATATAATCAGAAATACTTATCAATTTTCTTGATCTTCTATATATAGAAAGCAAATTAAATAATGAGTATTTTCAATGATTACCGTATCATACGGAGGAACCATGTTAGCAATGTTTCTGACTACAAAGGCTTCACCTGGCTGGAAATCCAGGATGTGTGATGGACAAACTCGAGAATCCGAGCAGGCAAATACCAAAAACTGCGATAACAAATAACACATTACGCATGAGCATATAGTCAATAGCTTTTCGGTCTAGCAGTTTCAACATTTTCACGTGTTAGTAAGAATGCATCTAAGTACTAACTAATACTAGATGTAGCACATTTTTTTCGTATTCAAGTTGTATCATATTTGCTTTCATCATTCTTTTTTAGTGTTGCATCATTCACATGGGTCGAAAAAAAATCCAATAATACATCATTTTTTTAAGAATAAAATAAGTTTGTATATTTGAATAGAACCTTCTATTACTTTATATCATTTCACAATTTTATACTGTATTATTAAGATTTAAGATATCATCAACATGTACATGATATGACAAAACTTGTATGACAACCAACAATTGTGTTCTTTGGTTTACTATGAAAGAAATGATGATATACCTTGGGGCTTTGTCCTGTGGCAAGCTCACCATACAAAGTGGGGTTTGCTCTACAAAATAAAAAAGAAGAAAAAGGTTGGTTAGGGTCAAGTGACAGATAGCTAGGGGTATATATTTCTTGTGGTACAAATCTTTCCACAGCATAAAGAACCAACATAAGATTCAATTGTACAACCATGCAAAAATGAATTTATCTTTCATTTCATAAGGATACCAACACTTGTTTGAGTAACATATAGTTTAGCGGTACAAAGATTTTGATCATGTGTACTCAAACAACCATTCACAAGGATACCAACACTTTATGTTTCACAGGATTATAAATAGTGTCTAATCCGTTTAAGGTTCTTTCTTTCAAATGTGATCATACCCTTCATGCTAGTGTATCTAATCCGATAAGGAAAACAGGGTGTTTTACGGCTTATATAGCCGGCTTATGGCTTATTTAGTTTTGGGCTTATTTCATAAGCTCATTTTTTGTTGTTTATTTCAAAACTTTTCGGCTTATATAAGTTCATTATGAAACATAAGTAGAAAAGTTTCTAAATAAGCCCAACAAATGAGCTTATGAAACATAAGTCCAAACCAAATAAGTCATACGCCGACTATACAAGCCAAAACAAGCTAGTTTTCTTAAAAGTCAAGCTTGAAGACAATACTTCTCTATATGGCTGGCATTTCACCAAACTAATAATCCATAGCTCAAATTTTCTTGATAACAATGATAAAATAATTAAGTGGATGATGACTTATCTAACTAATAATCAAATTTAAAACCATATACTAATAATTTGCTTGTATTTCCTAGCATCTTGCTAGTCTCTATTATATATATAATACTGCTTTTCAAAAAAAAAAAAAACTAATAATTTGCTTCATTTCAGGTGTTTTCTAGGGTCATCAAGGACGGTGACAAAATGGAATCAGTAATCATGTTGCATGTAAAAGTGGCAAATAGTACAGCCTGCCCCCTATAAAAAATGTTGTATAAATGAGTAGTAATGATTTTAGTAGTACAACAAAAAGGTACAAAAGATACTTACTCATATTTTTCTTTCTTAAACCGAGCGAAGCCGTCACGGATTCTTTCCACCGGGTTGAATGCGTCGGAGTCGGCTCCCTTTAGCTCGGCCGTGAGCAGCTTGATCTTTGCCGCGGCAACTGCTTGAAGGTCGTTGTTCTCACTGCAAAATCGTTAAATGTCAAATACAGTAACCAAAAGTTTGATGTCATTTGACATTTCACCTTAACATCTAAAACATTTTTACGGTTTTACATCCCATAACCGGTAAATGATCTTAGGTGTTAACGTCTGACATAACCAACGCGCCAACGAAATGTAGGAACAAGAGTGATTTATACACGACAGAAATTACTCAAACCGTCTCAAACTAAATGTCTATGTTTTACATTAGTTTGTCTTAAAATAAATGTCAACTTTTACATTTTAACCAATTAAATGTTTAAAAAATTAAGATGAAACTCTTATTAGTCATAGTTTTGCATTTACATCTTCAAACATCTTTTGACTTTTTCTTATTGTGCAGGGTCATAATTGTCAAATAAAAGTTATTTGTCATAGTTTGAATAAACATAAGATAATGAATTGAACGAATGATTGTATGTTGAAAATGTTATCCTTTTATGTCTAAACAACCTTTTTGTTCTTTAATAACATCTTGCTAAAAAAGTTGTGGAAGTTACTACGCCGTGTTTACTTATTGTATAAGAAAAAAAAACTTACTTATTACCATATTAAATTACCGACAAGAAAACACTTC
This sequence comes from Tanacetum coccineum, assembly GCA_026074375.1. Classification (NCBI taxonomy): domain Eukaryota; kingdom Viridiplantae; phylum Streptophyta; class Magnoliopsida; order Asterales; family Asteraceae; genus Tanacetum; species Tanacetum coccineum. Next base: position 76,186 of record BQNB010004929.1, on the reverse strand, counting down.
TTAGTTTCGAAATTTTATTTCAATTAAATACAAGTTTTAAATCTTAAGCAAACTTGACGCGATTGTTTATGAGCATTTAACAACGACGCGTATGTAATTTTTTTTTGGAACGGCAATTTGTGGCTACATGGCCCCTAGCCCAGAAGGCGTAGGGAGCCCACACAACCAGGTTGGGTCCAGCCCAGAAGGCAATGACACCCTTCCCTTTACGCACACGGGAGGAAACCCCTATCGCCCTAGACAAGACTCGAACATGAGACCTTACCTAGGAGGGTAAAACCTCCATACCATTGGACCAAATAATTTGAATGCTCGATTTGCAAGCAGGAAGTAATTTTATCTTTTTTTATAATAAAGTTTTGTTGATACAAAATTATACTCCATCCGTCTCAAAATTATTTGTCCCCGGACGAAAAACACACATTTTAAGAAAAAAGAATTTAACTACTATTTTCTCTTTCTTACTTTTTGATAAAATAACAATTTTACCCTTAACTAATTAATTAAAGTCTTCTTTAAATTTTGTAATAATAATTTCCAAACAAAGGTAATATAGTAAACTTTGATCAAACTTCTTTATCTATTTTTAGTAGTGGACAATTAAATTGGGACATCACCAAAATGAAAACCGGGATAATAAAAATGAGACATGAGGGAGTATAAGTTTTACACATTAATTATTACAGTTATAAAAATGGTAAATTATTGGTATCATTAACATTTCTCACAAAATGTACTCAATAATGGGGGGGGGGGGTAGAAAACAATCTCTTGTCCACCCTATTTATAGAACACAATTTTATCAGTTTATGTTTGTACACCTTTTTAAAGTTTAATATTTTTCACTTGTCAAACTTTATATTTTTTGTTCGACACTTTTCGTTTCACTTTTTTATAATATAAATTAAATGGGTTTTTCTAACTTGTGCATCTAGGGCACAAGATAAGAAGTCAAAAAAGTACAAAAAGTAGACAGGGACCCACACGAAAGTACAAAAAAGTACACAGGCACCCACAAAATTTGTGGATTCCTGTGTATTTTTTTGTAATTTTTAATGGGTCCATGCCTTCTTGTGGTCTTAGGGCACAAATTAGAAAAAGTCCGGAACTTTAAAAAAAAATGGACTCATAAATAATACCCCAAAAAAACATCAATTGTACCATGATTTTTTATTTTTGATTTTTAATTTTTTTTTATTTTTATAATTTTATATATGTTATAAAACTGTGACACGGAAAAAACGGAACGAAAAATATAAAGTTTAACAGATCAAAAATATGAAACTATCAAAAATTACGAAAGAGGGTAAAAAAAAATCTTTGTACTTTTTTGGTACTTTTTAGCGAGGGTCAGGTTACCAATAGTAGCACGCAAAAAGGCTCATAAAAAAAAGTTACGAAAAATGTGATTGGGACACGCACGATGACGGCCGGCTGACGGCAGAGGTTGAATAATCAATTTAACCATATTCAACGGTGACAAATTCAAAGCAATTTTAATTATTTTATTAAAATTTAAATAAATTTTGATCCTGTTATTTCGGAGTCTGAAAACACAAAACCGGCCGACGATCATACACGAAAACACGACACTAAATAAGCTATAAGTAAAAAGCAGACAGTTAATAAGTTACTACCTGAGAAGCTTCTTAAGTCCGTCAATAGCGTCATCAACTGTGTATCCATTAGTTGCTGCCATATCTTCAACTACCTGCAGCAAATTTATAATCAAATTTTATTCAGAATTTTATAAAATTATATAGAAGATCAGATTCGTAATGCATGTGATCGTTACTGATCAGCTTAATTCATTCAATCAACGACCTTTGATGAATTATAAATGATCAGATGACCTAATTTATCGATCGAAAATTGAGTAAATGTATAAAATTTTGATGAATGAATGAATGAAAATTAATAAAATTTTGAAAATGATGAATATAAGTAAGTAATAAACCTTGTTAATGGAGGGAAGGAGATGATGATGATGATGAGTAGACAAAGAGGTTTTTTTTTTGAGTGAATGGAAACTAGTGGGGGCTACTCTATTTATAGGATTTTACCAAACTAAACCGTGGTTATCATTTCTTTAATTTTAAATTTCCTACACGGAATTATACATTCTATTTTTAGTAAATTTTAATTCCGGGTGCATTTGACAAAGGCATGTTGGGTTTAACCTCGTTCCATGACCTTTTACTGGTTTCTTTATTTATTGTTCATAGTGTGTGTCTTCTGCTTCTACCCCATTTTGTTTGTATTATTTTCTGTTAATTATTTATTAATTGTAATCTGATTTTATTTTAATAAAAATGTACATGTTTCTCTACATAAAGTGGGTATTTGAATGAAAGTGAGTGGAAGGTGACCAAAACGGGTGAAAAGTGAGAGGGGTGAAGGGAAGTGAAAGGAAAGATAAAGCTCAGGTGACACCGATGTGGAAGGTGAGGGAGTGTGACCACTCCTACCGGCCTTAAATGTTCAATGCTCATAAATATTACTTCATGTAGCGTTGAAAAATGAGTATTTCTAAAAAAATAGATAAAGCTACATGTGCTTGTCAAACGAGCATTGAAGATCACAACGCTCGACAATCACCGCTCATCGCTCTTAAATGTTCTGCGCCAAACACACTCTCAGTAGCAAAATATTGGTTTTTAGGGTATATTTGTGTTTGAGTGGAGTATGTTTTGGTAGTGATGTTGGTTGCTTTATTGAAGTTGGTTTTTGAGAGAAAAAGTGACTCTGAGGTGGAGGTGGTAAAGTTGGATGTAGTGAATCCTTATTACCGATAGCCTTAGAAAATTAATCCCCTTCTGGCCACAGAAGTTCACATGCGCCGACTTCGGGCTATTCAAAAAGATAGTTATCATGGGATTAGTCGGCTCGAAATGTTAAGTCGGAAATTCATGTAACGCGACATAAAAACACAAAATTTAAGAAAAATAATATTGTTGTACGACTTAACTAATCAAATATAATCTCCACTCACTAAATTATCTTTATATTGATTGAGATAAGAAAAAGAAAATTATTTTGTGACATTTTAAAACTAAAAAAATGGGCAATAATTTTGAGACGGAAATAATATTTTAAATAATGAAAGTGGTAAAAAAATTGTGATTATTTTCAGTTAAGTGTTTCAAGTTTATAATTATCCTATCGTGCTTGATATAAATAATTTTTTACATGGGTTTTTACTCTTGCAAGCAGACTAATTTCATGGCTACTACTTTTTTTGATAGCCCGGAGTTGACGCATGTGAACCTCCGTAACGACCCTCAAATATACACACATAACGAGGTTTGAACCCTTAACTTTTTATTTGAGAGTCGATAACCTTATCAGTTATCACTAAGTCATTTAATGATGGTCTCAAACCTTGTGAGTAGTCGATCGAAATGTTAAAAACCATCAGGTTTTTTTGCAAATTTTGTAAATTTTTGAAGCTTTTTAACTTTTTGTAAACGCGATACAATAGTATTATATCAAATTTAATCATGGTTAATACTTTTTATAAAATTTTGTACACGGCTACAGAAACTATTTATAGTATTGTAGCAAATTCTTAATGGTTAGGCTTTCCATGAAATTCATGCATGTGTCTTGTATTTGAAGTTTTTATTTATTTTTACTCGTCGACAAAAATACTATTTATAGTTTTATACAATTAAGACCGAATTAACTATGGGTATATTTTATATGAATTTTATGTAAGGCTTGTATTTGAAATTTCTATTTATTTTTAACTCGTCAACAAATACTATTTATAGCTTTATACAATTAATACCGAATTAACTATTGTTATACTTTATATGAATTTTATGTAAAGCTTGTATTTGAAGTTTTTATTTATTTTTACTCGCCAACACATACTATTTATAGCTTTATACAATTAATACCGAATCAACTATGGTTATACTTTATGTGAATTTTATTTAAGGTTTGTATTTGAAGTTTTTATTTATTTTTACTCGTCAACAAATACCATTTATAGCTTTATACAATTAATTAATACTGAATAAAACTATGGGTATACTTTATATGAATTTTATGCAAGGCTTGTATTTGAAGTGCTTATGATTTTATACTTTTTAACAAAATAATATCTCCGTTCCAAAATTATTGTTCACAAACAAAAAACACATAGTTTAAGAAAAATATATTAATTACTGCTTTGGTTTCTACGAAAGCCAAAAAAGACAGTTTTACCTTCTGATAATTAATTGTTGTTTTCTTTTATTTCTGTAAATATCAATTTGAACTAAGAGTAATATGATAAATTTAAACAAATCCAACTTTTATTTTTAGTAATGGATAGTTATTTTGGAACATACTAAAATGGAAAGATGAACTATAATATTGGGACGGAGGTAATACTATTTATACATAATACAAAGTTAGCCATGGTTAAAAACCTTATAAAATTTATATAACTTGTATTTGTTGTACTCTCTCCATGTTAAAATGATTTTTTACTGCAAAGACACATAGTTTATGTTACATCCCAAAACCCGTTTTTAAGGTATTTTATTACTATAATGCCATAGGAATGAGTTTGACTACGACTTTATAAGTTGAATACGTTATGTGATTGGTTAGTCAACCCGATAGTCAACTAGTGGTCAAATTATGAAAAGTGTTATAGAAACTATGTGGTCAATTTATGATAAATGAGACTTGAGGGACCATTGTTGCCAATTAGGCAAAGTAGTACCTAATTTATCTATATTCCCTAGATAATTCTAGACATCATTCATGTTTCCAAGAGTGTGTTGTAGTGTCTTGTGTGTGTCGACCCAAGAAAAGGAAAGGATAAGAACCATGAGATTTTGATGATCAATTGAAGAAGGATTAATGTTTAAATTCAAGTAATAAATTACTAGTAATGATTCCCATCAAGTAAGTATGGTTAATATTAGTTAAATTCTTCAATTATGAGTTAGGGTCTATGCACCCAAAATTGGGGGTTTTGGGTAATTGATATTCTAAAACCTATATTGAGGTGTTTGTGATTATGGGTTAAGATAATTAATGAATTAAGATCAAATTTGGTAATTTTGAGGACATGATCATGATATGATCATGTTAAGAATAAAAAGGGATTTGGTTATGGTTATGTGTGACTTAGAACACCCTTAATTATTATGAAAATTAGTGTTGATTTTAGGGGTTTTGGTTATACGCTCATGGTGATGATCATATGAGAATATGAAATGAATTGGGTGTAGTCTTTGGTTTATGTAAACCCTTGTTAATTGTATTTGAATTTATGTGATAATAGGTGCTTGTATTGGTTTGAGTAAAAACCAAGGATTAAGGATGATGATGATGTTCTTGGTGTACTTAGCTTGGAGCTAAGGTAAGTAACCATGACTATAACATGTGTTATATAGAAATTATCGTATTATGTGTTTATTAATAATTGTGTTATGGCATAGAAAGGCTTGACATAGAAGGCATGATTAAATGCTAGAGGCTTAGTTAAGTGTTAGCAATGTGTGTTAGTCTAATGGCAATAGACTAATTAAGGTATGTGTATATTGACAATACTAGAAGATGTTGATTTGATTATGTGTTAAGATTGGAGAACTAATATGTCATGTTCTCGACTTGATATGGTTCAAGTTTCCATGATTGGATGATGATTTGTGATGTATTCATAATGCTCCTATGATAATGTTTATATGAATATATGTTATCATGGGTTACTTACTAAGCGTAAGCTTACCCTTTTATTGTTGATGTTTTGTGTAGGTGCTCATGATGCAAGGTAAGGCCTTGATGAAGGCTTAGGATTGGGCACGAGTTGGAAGGTATTGGTTATACGGTTATGCGTAAGTAGAATTATCGAGCTTAATCAATGTTGAACCCCAAAGTTGAAGTAATGTGTTTTATGATAGCCTTCTAAAGTGTCAAGAGTGTATTTGTATTATACACTTATGTAATGTTTTGGAATATGAAGTTATATGTAAAACGGGTCAAACGGAGTATTTGGTAAACCCGTAAGTTTATATGTCTTGGGTCATTTGGACCACAAACAAGTATGGATATAATGTATTATGTAGTTTTAATGAATTATGGAAAGTTTCATCTAATATCGAGTCCGAGAAGTTAGTTTTTCATAACAAAATGTCAATAATGAGTTTGGTAAGTGTCCAGGAGCAGGGAGCCGCCCGGCTGGCCTCCAGCGGGTCTCCAGCCGCCCGGCTGGCTGGTGGCTGGTCCTGCAGTTTTTGGAATTTTGTTTTCGCCGTAAAATGCAAACCGTAAGGAGTTAGAACGAGTTCCTTATATCGTTGGAAAGCTTATGAAGTCTACTTTATGATAATGAAACTTTCAATAGTCTAATTGTAATGTATTTTAAAAAGTATATTAAGGAATGACACAAGGTCATTCTCGGTCTTGTGTTTTCGCAAAGTTTTTAATTTTCGGTCATATTTTGAGTTCGAAAAGGGACGTTTAAACTTGGTATCAGAGCTTCGATCTAAGTGAAGTAGGGTTCCATGATAGGGTTCCTAGACTTAGACCACTCATAGATGTGTTTGCCGTAAGTATAAAGTAGTGCGGAAGATAAATGCCTTAGTTATAAGGTAGTTAGTACTTGCGGCTTGATTATGATGATGCTTAAACATAGAATGGTTATGAAATGTGATTTATGTTATTTGTTTCATAGACTAAATGATCTTTCATTGCGGCTAAGAATATAAAACACTTATTGGAGAAGTGTTAAGTGCGGAAACATATGTTTATATGGTTTAAAGTCTATGGTAATTATTTATATGTCTAAGTAGCACATGTTGTGCATGATGGTACAAGCTTATGAAGTATTTGATGCTAAGTAAAATGCATGAAATTGAATTTTAGATAAGACGTGATTAAAATATGTGAATAGGGGCAAGTGAATGTTTAAAAGCATGTACTATGAAAATTTGCTAAAAGCTAAAATAGTTTATGTATTGAAAATTAGATGCTTATATGCGTTCTAATTAGATGAATAGTTGAGGTATGTTGTATCATGTTGTCTAAAGAACATGATAATCATAATGCGATAGCAAGGTATTAATAAGTGTGATATGCTTATGATTGGTAATAATGCATGATTAGAAATTGTCATATCATGTAATGTTAGACATTGAGTTAAGCGAATGGAATTAGATTGCGATATATGACCAATGTATGGTCTAATCGTAATACATATCTAATGTTGAACTTGGACATACAAATATTGAGAATAGTTGCCCCTGAAATTGAATGTGAAATATTAAAGTAATGATGAGACATGTTATATAGAACCATGTCTAGTAAGTCGCGGAAGCGAAATACGAATGAATGTATTGGATTAAAGCGTTGTGCTAGAATCCTTTAAGATATAAAATGCGCTAGATAAATTGTAAAACATGATTAAAATTATGTAGATATATGAGAATGCGAATGATATGTACAATGAGATTATTGGAAACCTATGTAAAGTTTATATGCGGAAAAGTCTAGCGAACTAAAATGATGCATTGGCATAAAAATTGAACAAGTTGTCAACTTGGGATTGACAAGAGAATGATAAATGCATTGTGATGGTGCATTTGAATTATGTAAGTTATGAAATTGACAAGTATCATATAGATCTTGTCCAAAATAATGAAATGTGATGAAATTGCTTAAGGCAATAAAATGTTGATAATGAAAATATGGTGAAATTGCGCAAGGCAATATAATATTAATAATAAAAATGTGAAGATATTGCGTAAGGCAATAAGATTTAGAGATGAAAAGTGCTTGATTAGAAAAGTACTTATGATTGAGTAAAGAATGACAAAGTAAAGTAGCTTGGATCCAATGCTCTAGTTATGGTATCCTTCGGGATGACCTAGCTTGTCTTTATGGCATGGATGTTATAGCTTGCCTTATTTGCATGGAACGTAATAGCTTGCCTGATTGGCATGGAATGCGATAACTTTCCTTATTGGCATGGATGTGATAGCTTGCCTTAATGGCATAGAATGTGATAGCTTGCCTTATTGGAATGGATGTGATAGCTTGCCTTCAAGGCATGGTGGATAAGCTTGCCTTCAAGGCATGGTTGATAAGTTTGCCTTCATGGCATGAATGTGATAGCTTGCCTTCATGGTAAGAGTTTTTAGCTTGCGCATGGGTATTAAGTTGCCTTTATGGCATGAGTATTAGCTTGCCTTTATGGCATGGGGTTTAGTTTGCGCAAGAGTATGGTTAAGTGGCGAAGCCCTACGGGGAAATGACAAAATTTCCTTCGGGAAAGTTAGTAAGATTGGATCTAAGGCTAGAACGATGAAATCAAAAATGTATAATCATTGATACGGAATCAATGAAAGAAAAAAATGGAAGTGTAGACGAGTATGAGTGTTGTGTCAGAAATGCTTAAGTAGGATGATTTATAGTCTCCTTATTTAAATGGATTGGGAAGCCTCTTCATTTAAACAACAAAATTATAAATTGCCGAACCATTAGTTTATAATTCTTTACTTACATAGATTAGGACACTTATCTATGTAAATAACGAGTTATAGATAAGTGGGCTTTTGTGTATCCGACATGGCATGAGTACATTTTGAGAAATAGAAAATGAGAACTAAAATGAGTTACACGTTGTAAGAAATAGACGTGATTGGAATGCTTAAATGGCATTAAGGTTATGTGTTAAATTAAGAAGTTATTTGGATAAGTAATTCCTGAAATTTAAAGGAAATTTGCTTATGAAATGCACAGAGTTAGATTTATAAGTACCGTTTAGATGGTACTTGAGATAACTTGAAAATAAGTTACTGGTTTTTAAGATAAGAAAATTTGGCGTGGATTAAGAAAATCCAAGAAAGTTGCGTATTTGTATTAAAAGGAATGAGGAAGGAACCGGTAAGTGACTTTAGGTCATAATTGTGCCTTGATGAATGATGGTCAATAATGATAGGGTTTGACTTATATAAAGTCAAACTAGTAAATTTTTCATGTGACATGAAGTTCTTGTGAAAAATTTTAGAAGAAAAATGAGTGAGAATACAATGTTTAAGTGAAAAAGTTAATAAAGTGATAGCTTGGTAATGGTGAAATGTCATCTAAATGACGTTCGTCATTAGAAAAAGCGTAAATGTGATAGAAATGAGCAAGAAGTAGATCGGGTCAAAAGTATTTGGTTATACCATAGTATGGCTAGAATTGCAAAACCATATAGGTTGATGTAACTAGTTGAATATATGTTTAAGGATGCTAAGATGAAATGTGGGGTCAATGTGACCAAGTTTTTGGATTAATATTAGACGAAGAGATTTCGATGACGAAATCTAAATATGGGGGTAGATTTGTTACACCTCAAAACCTGTTTTTAAGTATTTTATTACGAGAATGCCATAGGAATGAGTTTGAATACGACTTTATAAGTTGAATACGTTATTTGATTGGTTAGTCAAGCCGATAGTCAACTAGTTGTCAAATTATGAAAAGCGTTATAGAAATTATGTGGTCAATTTATGATAAATGAGACTTGAGGGTCCATTGTTGCCAATTAGGCAAAGTAGTACCTAATTTATGTATATTACCAGGATAATTCTAGACACCAGTCATGTTTCCGGGAGTGTGTTGTGATGTCTTGTGTGTGTCGACCCAAGAAAAGGAAAGGAGAATAACCATGAGGTTTTGATGATCAATTGAAGAAGGATTAATGTTTAAAATCAAGTAATAAATCACTAGTAATGATTCCTATCAAGTAAATATGGTTAATCTTAGTTAAATTCTTCAATTATGAGTTAGGGTTTATGTACCCAATATTGGGGGTTTTTGATAATTGATATTCTAAAACCTATATTGAGGTGTTTGTGATTATGGGTTAAGATAATTAATGAATTAAGATCAAAATTGGTAATTTTGAGGATATGATCATGTTAAGAATAAAAAGGGATTTGGTTATGGTTATGTGTGACTTAGAACACCCTTAATTATTATGAAAATTAGAGTTGATTTTGGGGGTTTTGGTTATATGATCATGGTGATGATCATATGAGAAATTAAGATGAATTGGGTGTAGTCTTTGGGTTATGTAAACCCTTGTTAATTGTATTTGAATTTATGTGATAATAGGTACTTGTATTGGTTTGAGTAGAAACCAAGGATTAAGGATAATGATGATGTTCTTGGTTTACTTAGCTTGGAGCTAAGGTAAGTAACCATGACTATAACATGTGTGCTATAGAAATTATCGTATTATGTGTTTATGAATAATTGTGTTATGGCATAGAAAGGCTTGACATAGAAGGCATGATTAAATGCTAAAGGCTTAGTTAAGTGTTGGCAAGGTGTGTTAGTCTAATGACAATAAACTAATTAAGGTATGTGTATATTGACAATACTAGAAGATGATAATTTGATTATGTGTTAAGATTGGCGAACTAATATGTCATGTTCTCGACTTGATATGGTTTAAGTTGCCATGATTTGATGATGATTTATGATGTATTCATAATGCTCCTATGATAATGTTTATATGATTATATGTTATCGTGGGTTACTTACTAAGCGTAAGCTTACCCTTTTAGTTGTTGATGTTTTGTGTAGGTGCTCATGATGCAAGGTAAGGCCTCGATGAAGGCTTAGGATTGGGCACGGGTTGGAAGGTATTCTTTATACGGTTATGCGTAAGTAGAATTACCGAGATCAATCAATGTTGAACCCCTAAAGTTGAGGTAATGTGTTTTATGATAGTCTTTAAAAGTGTCAAGAGTGTATTTGTATTATATACTTATGTAATGTTTTTGAATATGAAGTTATATGTAAAACAAGTCAAACGAAGTATATGGTAAACCCGTAAGTTTATATATATTGGGTCATTTAGACCACAAACAAGTATGGATATGATGTATTATGTAATTTTAATGAATTTTGGAAAGTTTCATCAAATATCGAGTCCGGGAAGTTAGTTTTTCGTAATAAAATGTCAATAATGAGTTTGGTAAGTGTCCAGGAGCAGGGAGCCGCCCGGCACGACCTTTTAGCCGCCCGGCTGACCTCCATCGGGTCTCCAGCCACCCGGCTAGCTGGTCATGCAGTTTTCGGAATTTTGTTTTCGCCGTAAAATGCAAACCGTAAGGAGTTAGAACGAGTTCCTTATATCGTCGGAAAGCTTATGAAGTCTACTTTATGATAATGAAACTTTCAAGGGTCTAATTGTAATGTATTTTAAAAAGTATATTAAGGAATGACACAAGGTCATTCCCGGTCTTGCGTTTCCGCAAAATTTTTGATTTTCGGTCAGATTTTGAGTCCCGAAAGGGACGTTTCAGTTTAAAAATCATAATTATTTACGCACTTATTTTTCTTTCTTATTCTTTTGCAGGATGACAATTTTTATCTTCAACAAATTGACATATGATCTCTATAGACTTTGTAATAATAACCACAAATTTAGGCAGTATGTTACACTTAATCAAAAAATTCATCTATTTTATTATGAGACAATTGAAACAATTTGGGTGAGCAATAAATTTAGGATGAAGGCAATATTTATGGTAAACAATTTGGGAAAGTCTTTAGATAACTTAAACAGAAAAAACCACATCCGTTCACTCTGTTTTATTATTACCAGAGTCGTTACTAAACACATCTCATAACATAAACTACAGCTTAGAAATACAATTAATAACTCGCCGATAGTTTTACGAGTTTCGCCAAACACAAGCGATAACTATTTATAGCATTACCAAACTAACCAATGTTTGACTTTCTAAGAAATTTATATGATCGTGTAATTGACATATGGTTAGATTTTGTATGAAAATTATAAATATACACAATCAGTGACAAATCCACTGTCGTTTTGACAGTGGGTCACTTTGCTACAGTAACGGGCTCCCATTTTGGGCCAGCCCGATTTTGGTTTTTTTTTTTAATTGTTTTTTTTAAATTTGTATGCACAAAGTAGGAGGAAAAAAAAATATTACAAAAATTTCGATTTATTCAGATAAAAAAAATACCCGCGGAAACATTTTCGATACCTAATAACTTTAAAATAATCAATATGGTCACAAACATACAACCCATTATATTAAAAAAAAAAACCCCATATAACAAAAAAAAAAAACAACACTTTAAACATGAGGCCCAACACAAAAGCCATATAAAAAAATTATTACTAATATACACATTTGTCGACAAACTAGCCTAAAATTCACATAAATTGTTGCCCAAAATCTGGCCGAAAGTTAAAAAAAATACAAAACGGTCCCTCAACTTTTAACTATTTACGATTTTCTTACACAAAAAATCCCGTAAAAAATTAACAAAAAAAACACGTCAAGTTTTTATTGTTCACAACTTTTTTACATTCATCGGCCCAAAAAAAAGATATCGAACCGTCCCAAAAAAAGAAAATATTCGGGAAAAAATTAACCCGTCCCAACGCAAAAAAAAAATTCCCGAATCGTACAAAAAAAGGAAATATCCGGGAAAAAATTAGCAAAAAAAAACCCAAAAATAGCCTAAAATCTGGCCCAAAGTAAAAAAAAATACAAAACGGACCCTCACCTTTTAACTATTTACGATTTTCTTACACAAAAATTCCTGTAAAAAAATTTACAAAACCGTCCCAAAAAAAGAAAATATTTGGAAAAAAATTAATCTGTCCCAACGCAATTTTTTTTCCCCGAATCATACAAAAAAATAAAATATTAAAAATTAGCCCCGTCATAACGCATCGCCCAAAAAAAAAACCCCGAAACGTAAAAAAATTATTCGGGAAAAAATTAGCCCCGCCGCAACGCGCGGGTTCTTTTGCTTGTTTTGTAATGAATTATTGTATTAACTATTAAGAACTGATTAAAAGAATGATGAAGACCGTTTATGAATGCCAATAAAAATCTAGAGTATCATCTTCTTTGGTCATTATTAAGGGCCCCATTAATGGATATATTTCCATTTCATTAGTAAATTATTTTTGCTAGAAAACTAATTTAAAATATAAAGTTCGATTTGGTGGGGGTGTATTATTGACTCTTGCTAATTATAGAATTTTGAGAGTGGGTGAGGCATGGTTTAATTTAGAAAAAAAGCAATACTTTTTTCAACGCGGTTTAACAATCAAAGGAATAATTTTCGGACCCATGAAATATTGAATTTGGTTATGGTCCGGTCTAGTGGCTCGATTGGGCGCACATCAACATTGGCTAGCTCGTTCGCATTGGTGCGCGATGTTGATCAAGTCAGAAAACATTACGATGATTTACTCTGATCATAACCATTTCTTTTTCTTTTGAACAGAACGATGTTGTGACTGACTATTAGAACCACTGTTATATCTTCTATTGAACTAGTATTATACAGTTACAGTTTTGAATACTTTTATTTTCAATATTTTGGTGACAATTAGCTTAAAGAGAATACTATTAATGTTATGTTATATTTTGGTGACAATTAGTTTAACCTTTGTTTGGGACACATATTATTGTTGGAAAGTTAATTTTTTTTAAATCTCATAAAATCAGTTATTACTTTATGTAGCTTATAAAGATAATTTCAGGTTTTTAGTTTCTTGCTCGATCTTCATCTGTATCTACATTTGCATTCATAGTTTCAGCAACAATTAATTTCGTCAAATATACTTTTAGTTTAATTTGATTAACCTCTAATACGAAAGTTCTTAGATTCGATGGAACAGAAGAAGATAAATGTTTTGTTTATTTCTTGATAATCATGAATGATGAAGACAATCAGTATTTATAGATACAACCATTGACTTTATTATAAATCACTCCTCAAATCACTTCTCTAAATATGGAGATGGTTGATATAATTAAAAGTGATTGATACTATTAAAAGTATGAAATCAAATATAAAAAAAAAATATATTAAATCTTTTATTCCCTTTCAAGATGGAGCATGCAAATCTGTAATGCCAATCTTGCCAAGAAGAAATTGAAGCTGATGTGCTGGAAGTCCTTTTGTTAGCAAGTCTGCTATTTGCATTTTACTGTTGATTTTCATCGGAATGATTTCTTTTGATTCGACTCTTTCACTTATAAAGTAACAGTCCATCTCGACGTGCTTTGTTCTCTCGTGGAAGACAAGATTGTTAGCTATGTGTCGGGCTGCTTGGTTATCACAAAATAAGTGGGTGACCAATGGATTGTGAACATGTAACTCACTGAGCAACCATTGAACCGAAATGATCTCGCTAACGGTGGAGGCCATTGCCATGCACTCGGCTTCAGCCGAAGAACGTGAGACTAATGATTGTTTCTTGGTTTTCCAAGAAATAGGAGTCCAACCTAGCAAGAGCATATAACAAGTACGTGATCGCCTCGTGTAAGGACATCTTAACCAGTCAGAGTCACAATAAGCGGTTAAGACAGGATCTCCTGCTCGAGAAATGAGAATACCGGCCTGGAGTGGCCTTCAGGTACCTAAAAACACGATTCGCTGCCTCCAAATGATTATTTTATGGGTCGGCTACAAACTGGCTTAAAATATTGACAGGATATGTAATATCCGGCCAAGTGGCTTGAAGGTAAAGAAGTCGATCGATGAGTCGGCGATACTGACTTGCATTCACTCGTGATTCACTTTCTCCTTTGTCTAATTTCAACCCTTGTTCAATAGGAAAGGCACTCGGTTTACACCCCATCTTCCTGTTATTTTCCAGAATGTACAACGTATATTTTCATTGCTTAGAATTAGACCATCTTTTGTTTTTGCCAACTCCATCCCAAGAAAATACTTCAATAGGCCGAGATCTTTAATGTTGAATTCACCGTCAAGCTGTTTCTTGGTTTCTTGAATTTTGGTGAGATTGTTTCCGGTAATGATGACGTCATCCACGTAAATTAGAACGACCACCATTATGCTACCTGCCTCATATATGAATAGCGAGTGGTCCACCTTAGATTGTCTAAAATTTAGACTTCGGAGAAAAGTGGTGAATTTGTGATACCAATTGCGTGAAGCTTGCTTCAACCCGTATAAAGACTTTCTCAGCCGACAAACACGAGTTTCATTATCATTAGAAAAGCCTTGAGGGATTTTCATGTAAACTTCCTCATCTAGGTCTCCATGCAGGAAAGCGTTGTTCACGTCAAGTTGATGGATAATCCAGTCCCTTTTAATTGCGATTGCTAATAAAGTACGAACAGTTACTAGCTTAGCGACCGGTGCAAAAGTGTCATGATAGTCCACCCCTTCCATTTGAGTGAATCCTTTTGCAACTAGACGAGTCTTGTACCTTTTAACTTCGCCATTTGGCTTGAATTTGATCTTGTAGACCCATTTCGAATCTATAGCTCGTTTTCTTTCCGGTAAATATTCCAAAGTCCAAGTACCATTTTTCAATAAAGCCTTGACCTCCTTTTGTATGGCTTCACGCCATCGAACATCTTGTGCAGCTTGTTTGAAACACTTGGGCTCATCATTATTAGTGATGGCCGCTAAGAAGGCTTTGTAATTAGTGGAAAACTTATCATAAGAAACTAAATTCGAGATTGGGTAGCGTACCGTTGAGGTAACCTGATTGGATGTTGATACCGGGTGTTTGACCGAAAGGGGAACTTATACAACGAAATCTTTGAATCTTGATGGCTGAGTTCTTGTTCGAGTGGGTCTTGTCTCAGCTTGGGCTTCTGCTCCTTCATTTGATTTATTTGTTTCAAACTCATCATTATTGGGCTGCCCTTCATCATTTATTTTGCCCATTTCATCCCCATCGTGAGTTTTATGTGGGCCGCTTGGCTTATTGGTTTGGTCATGGTCCATTGGCGGATCCTGATCCATTGGGTTTTGTTCTTTATTTTGTGCCAAGATTGGTTCATCATGACAGTGACAATTGTGACATATTATCGGTTTCTCAATACAATCTTTATTGATTTTTTTAATATTTTTGAAAGGGAATTTTTGTTCATAGAAATTTACATTTCTACTAACTATTATTTTTCTGGTCTAAAGATCGAGGATTTTGTAACCCTTAGTTCCCGATAGGTATCCAAGAAAGACCCCTGGTTTCCCCCTTTCTTTAAACTTATCTCCCTTTGTGTTGGTGTTTGTAAAATATGCAAGACACCCAAAGACTCTTAGAAACTCATAATCTGGTTTTTGATTGAAAAGCAACTCAAAAAGCGTTTTGTTTTTAATAACTTTAAACGGGAGGCGGTTAATTACATACGCCGCGGTTAAGATGCATTCTCCCCAAAGTTGTTTAGGAAGATTTGCATCAAACATTAAAGCTCGAGCAGTTTCGAGCATGTGCTCGTGCTTCCTCTCGACAACTCTATTTTGTTGGGGAGTGTGTGGGCAACTGATTTCTAATAGGATCCCCTTCTCATTGTAAAAATTTAGCATGTTGTTAGATGTGAATTCCCTACCATTATGACACCTTATCCTCTTAATTTGCTTTTCGAATTGAACTTCAACCATTTTGTGAAAATCCATGAGACGTTTGCTGGCCTCACTTTTATGTTTAATGAGGAATACCCATACCGCTCTACTGAAATCGTCAACTATTATAAGAAAATAGTTGGCTCTTGTATATGAAGGTACCCGATAACCTCCCCATATGTCACAATGAATTAATTGAAAATGAGCATTGGTTTTAATACAACTAGAAGAAAAAGACGTTCTGATATGCTTTGCTTTAGCACAAGAATGACAAAAATTATTAAAATCAATAGTGCATGTTTTAATAAAATCAATTTTACCGTCCAAGTTTTTTATGCCATATCTCAGTTGTGGTTGTCATAGCTCTTCTTCCTTGAACCATCTTCATTCGGTATAGTCCCTCTTCGCATCTACTCGCACCAATCAAGTTCCTCCTTTGTAATCCTTGCATAACACAAAAATTATGGAAAAATGATATGCAACACTGAAGGTCGCGACTAAGGCGACTAACGGAAAGAAGATTGCATTTGAAATCAGGTACATAAAGACTTAATTCACTTTTGTTCCCCCTGGAAGAATGTAGTCCCCTTTCCCTTTAACTGGGATGGAATCTCCATTAGGGATAACAACAGGAGCCTCGAAGTGGGTGGCTTTCTTGTTAACAATAATGTTGGATAAATAAGTAATGTATTCGGTGTAACCCGAATCAAAAATCCACTCACCTTCTTTGTTTTCTTTATGGGCCATATTAGCAACGGGTTTTGTTCCCTCGCTGTTACCTGTTCCAGAATAGTGCTTCAGGAAGAGTTGGTAATCCTCGTATGTCAATCTAGGAATGGGACCGGTCTTTGTCTTGACACAAGCAGCCTTGCATGTTTTCTTTTCTCCTTTCTTTCTTGGCCACCACTCCGGGGAGCCGATCAACTTGAAGCAGCCATCACGTGTGTGACCATCTTGTTGCATTCGATGCTGTGTTTATTTCCTTCTTCCACGGATTTGGCTCTACTTCTTTCTTTGTTCAGACCATTGCGCCTTTGAAAGACCTTGAATGCAGCAGATTCATATGAGGTTCTATTTTCATGTAGTTGTTTGGGGTAATAAGATGTGATACCACCGCTTCCACCCTCATTTTTGTTGTTATCATCTCCTGCTATCTTTTAGGTTTGTGATTGATTAAAAGCAAGGTTTCAAACCTGCTCTGATACCATCTTAGATTCGATGAAACAGAAGAAGATAAATGTTTTGTTTATTTCTTGATAATCATGAATGATGAAGACAATGAGTATTTATAGATACAACCATTGACTTTACTATAAATCACTCCTCAAATCACTCCTCTAAATATAGAGATAATTGATACAATTAAAAGTGATTGATACTATTAAAGGTAAGAAATTAAATAAAATATATATATATATATATATATGAATTTTTTTTTAAAGTAAACTATATATTTTTGAAAGAGGACCCAAATAATAATGTCAACAACAAAAATTGCATGTGCAACTCTTATCCTAAAGGTGTCCATTCTAGTCATTTAAAAGACATCACTAATGTCATAGGCCCTTTATTAGAAAGTTCCTGTCGAAGAAGTATTGACTTTTCTCGTCTATGAGGTAATCAAATTATAAAAAATAAATAAATAATGTTATACTTCATCAGTTCATCCCTATAAAAAAGTGTTTTCTTTTAGTGCTCAAGACCCTTTTGCTTTAAACCATTAACAACCACTGCAGTCACGGTCCGAAAACCAGACTAGACTGACTAAAACCGGTCCGGATCGAAATCGGTTTTGTCCAAAACACCGGACCGAAGACCGGACCGAAACCGACTTTGTTCAAAACATCGGACCGAAATGGTCCGGTCCGGTCCGGTCCAACAAGGCATAATTGCCGGTTTTTTCGTAAGACCGAACCGGACCGATGACCGAAAATAAGGAAAAGGATGAACCGAGGACCGGACCGGAAAAGGTTCGGTCCGGTCCGATTGGTCCGGTTCGGGCCGGTTTCTCGGTCCGATCCGATCCACGGTCCGTTTTGCTCACCCCTACACTGCACGATATTAGTAAAATTATGAGTATTTGTTTATGAAAATGATTGAGAAGCTAAATGTGCGGTTAATTTTATGTTTAAACAAATGCGAACGTTGTTTATTAATTTGTAAATAAGCGAGTCTTTTTGTTGTCACCAACAGTATGTTCACACATAAAATTGGATATACATTTAGGCGTACCAATTAGGCATGTTAATCATTGCTTGTTTACCGCATCCGTTCCAAATTTATTATCCACATTTCTTTTTGGGCCGTCACAAATAAAAATTGTCCACTTTTATATCGAGTTTACGATATTATCTTCACTTGAGGTTATTAATTATAACAAACTTTAAATCGATTATAAATGAATTACTTGTGGGTAAAACTGTCTATATGCAAAATGTAAAAAAAAAAAAGTTGTAGCAATTATACTTTTCTTAGATTGCATTTTTTTTTTGTCAGTACACAATTAGACCTATCGTAATGAGTAGTCACGATCATTGTCATGTGTGTCACCTTGGCATGCAAGACACGTCTTTGACTATTACATGACCACGGTGATGGTTGTGGTCATGGTTGAAATGTGAAGGAGTCGGTCTTATTTTCGACCGAGTCTCGTGATATTTTTTTTTTTGTGTGTGTGAGTGTATGTTTAGGTTGGCTATTTTTGTTTAAGTGAGGTATATTTTGATGATGATCGAATACACCTAGTGTTATTTCGAAACGAAAGAAGCATCTATTTGGACATGGAGATAATAATTGAAATTAGGTTTGACCATTTTATTTCTTAACTAATCCAATGTTGGTTTGTTTGTTTGTACGCCTTGTGTGACCTCCCAAGGGACTAGCCTTAAAAAGTACAGGTGTAATAATAGCTAATGGATATGTTAAATAATTGTTATACATGTTTAAACAATAATATTTGTTCATTATCGGTTGAAGTATGCAATGGGACGCCTTGGGATGTTATAATCGTTTGGTTGGGTTTGTTATATTACAAATGGAGTTGGAATAACTAGAAAGCTAGGTCGAGTCTCGTGTTATAAGTGTGTTATTTTCCGTCACTTTAGCATGCACACTATAACATAAACACTTTTCTCAGTAGAATTCTTATAACATGCTACCAAAAATATCCGACTCACGAACAAAAAAAACCCCGAATAATGCATGAGATGAGTATAGCGATGTGCCCTACAACATGACTATAACAAAAAGGGGTGCAGTTTGGCTATGCTATAGGGAAAAAAAGCTCTATAACATGTTAGCATGCGGTGCACCGTGCTCTCTTAGTATACTAGCTAGCAATTGTATATTGTACATTTTGTGACATGGCCGTAATAATGAGTGCGTAAAATGAAATTTATGTACATTATGCTTACACGTATTTATATATTATGCACTTATCCATTTAAGGAAGTGTATACAAACATCTTTTGTCGGTTTATCAAAAATCGTTTCACGTTCTCTTCGTTAATACTTCGGCACAATTTTCATCTATATTAGCTAAATGAGGCACCATACATCCTTGAGGACGAACGATGCAAATATTTTGTCAGTTAAAGGAGAAAAAGTGACGCAAAAATACACTCTGTGTTTGTAAAAAGTTTCGTCTAACATCCTTAAGTGTTACCAAACATCCCCCCCCCACACCCCCACATTAACTATACTTACTAATTTGATACTTACGTCCTCAGGGATGTAGTGCCCTCCATCTTTACTAACTGGGTGAATGTGAAATCTCGCGAAGTATTGACGCTGGACCGTGAGTCGGTTTTTTTGTAATCATCTCAGGGTGTTTTTTGCACTTTACTCGATCCGTTTAGAATTTTGGTTTTTGACACTTTCTTATGTTTTGTAGCAGATTTATGACCTTTTTGAAACAACTATCAACTAGCGGTTAGCGTTTTACACGCAATGCTTGTTTAAAAACAAGCAACTAGCAATTCTGTTTTTTCTAAAGGATGGAAATTAAAATGCTACTTCTAGTAGCATTTACGAGCAACTAACATCTCCACTTAATAATTACAACTATACTGCTCTCTGTTAGGGCTTATCCTCGTGATTCGATTATTGGAGGAGCTCGTTTAAGAGCATTGATTGCACACGACCCGACCCGACCCGCCGGAGTCCGTTTGACCCGCGGGAACCCGGCCGTTGGCCGACCCGGTCCGACCGGTTTTTTTTTTAATTTTTTTTAATTGTTTTTAGGGCCGACCCGGTCCGACCGGTTTTTTTTTAAAACAAAATTATTTTAGAATTTTTTTTAATTGTTTTTAGAAATGTCCGGTTGACCCGCCGGAACCCGGCCGCCGGCAACCACCGGTCCGACCGGTTTTTTTTAAAATTTCTTTTAATTTTTTTTTTATAAATATTAACAAAGCTAACTTCGCACTCCTCTGCTAACCGTTCCGCAGCGAAGCGCGAGTATACTTGTTTAATACATATGCATGATGCTATAAAGATCATTTAATACCTACAAGTTCTTTTTTGATTTCAATGCACCCAACTTAAGATATAATACATGGGTCATTCTGCATGTATTAAACTATTTATCATGTTAAGTACTGTAAAACACAACACTACTAGGGTATATAAGCTCTTACCGAAGGCTTTTTGGTGCAACACAGCGCGGCACAATTCTTAAATATTGCAGCCATCTTATTCAAACCTGTTACAATTCGTTAAAATCATCATCGGACATTGTTATAATCTGAAATGTCGTGTTACAAATTTTTCGATATATCAAACATGGTCTCGTTGAGTTTCTAGTGTCCATTATGCCTTCATGGAACGATGTTTTCAAAATGCGTATCATATTTTCGACACTTAACTCATGACATTGTACTTATTAGACGATAAATGTGGCCCAAGAAACTCCATGTTTTCATATACGTATGTCGATTATTTCTTACAAGAAGCATATAATATACAATTGTAAAGGTAACAATGATATCTTATCTTCAAGAGTTTCTATAAAAGAGAAGATAATACCTTAGAAAAAAGTTGTTTCTCGAAATGAAGCAAATGGGCTTTTTCTCCAAGAGAAGTGCTTCATAGGGATATGGGGCTTAAAATGAAGGAAAACAAAGGAATGGGCATGTCAATGAATCTTGATAAAATACAATGCAACTCTTCTATCACTTAGCTTCACCCGATAAACCCGAAAAAACTAAGCTAT
This sequence comes from Tanacetum coccineum, assembly GCA_026074375.1. NCBI lineage: Eukaryota > Viridiplantae > Streptophyta > Magnoliopsida > Asterales > Asteraceae > Tanacetum > Tanacetum coccineum. The sequence goes on along the minus strand of BQNB010004929.1, from coordinate 54,597 downwards.
AGTCACTAGTACGTTACGCAACAAACGTTGTGTATGTTTCGGTTTTGATAGTTGTATTTCTTGAGAATTGACATGTATTGGACAAGTTTAAGGAATGAAGACAAATTGGATAAAGAAAGTGATAGGGGAATTCACCTAAGCTTCTAAATGTGTTATCTTCTTGTTGAGATGAGGGAATCTCTATGTTACACATTTACAAATTTCCTCCATACGTCCATTACATATTTTGAGGCCAAAATAACGGCCATACAATGCTGAATCCTAACAAGATTTGAAAATCAGATTGTGTTATTTAGCTTATTAAGAAAAAGTACTAACAACATTATTGTAAGGCAGCAAAGTGTTAAAAATGTCATAATTAAGTTCGTAAAAGATACAATGAAAGCAATATGTCAAATTCTTCAAGATATACATTATTATTCTATGTGAAGTCGGTCTAAAACTTGTACAGGCAAAACGGGCGGGTCGGGCGAGTTGAGCCACTGATCCAAATAGGCTCGGGCTTGAACATGCATGGATCAAACGGGCTCATGCTATACGAATCGCTTTTAAAAAACGAAAAAGACGAAAAAATTTCCCATTAAGTAACTAAATATATTACATTTATAATTTATTTTTTCTAAAACAATTGACATGTTCTTCAATTGAAATAAAACATGTGCCCATTAATACTCATTTAACTTTTAAAAGAACTGTGTATGCTCAATTCATAAAAAAAAAGGCTAAATGTGCTCAAATCTATTACAGATAATAAACCTATATGCCAACTTTTATGATATCTTTTTCCAAAATTGCCACCTCTACTTGTACTCAAACATGACCCCGAACTATTGGTTTGGTGATTTGACTTTTATCCCATTAAACACTCAAAACAAAGAAAATGCTACATTTATAAAATGTTTAAAAAAATCTTTTAAAAAATAACTTTTCATCAATAAAATTCATCTTAATTAATTCTTTCTCTTCTTTTTTAAATTTTCATCGTCTTATAAATGCATGGCACATTCTTTTGTAAGAAAAGTAGTATTTGTAAAATTTTGTAGTGTAGCATGGCTTCTCAAAACAATATATAGCTATAAAAAGAGATAAGTAGGTGATATATAAAAAAGAGATAAGTAGGTGAGAATTTTACGAGAAGTGAGGGTCACGTTTAGAGCTCTAGGTACCATAACTTGGTAACACCAAGTTTTGAATCGCCACGTCAGCTTTTTCACATTCACATTCACATCCAAAAAAACCCAGATAACCATAACACCACATTAACATCACTTTTGGGACCCACCTTTTTTTTTCTTTCCTCTTTTTATAAATAAATTAAATCTTTTATTTATTAAATAAAAAATACAAATCACATTGAAAATAAACAATGCATTTTTTATTTTTGTAACAAATAAAAATTTAAATGTATAAGGTTATTTATAAAAGAAAATAAATACACAGGGACTGAACATGTAAATATTACTTTTAATATAAAAAAAATCCTCATCTTCTTCCCTTTAAACTGCAACCCACACACACTTCACACACATACACACAGTTAATCAACACACACACACTAACACACTCACTCACTTTTTAAAAGAAAAAAAAAGAAAAAAAAATATGGTGCGTTATATGACGTGATTGTGGCAACGCAGCTGCCAACGGCGTCCCTCAACGCTCACATTCCGGTGTCATAACGCTGGGAACGGCGTTGAAAATGCCTCCACGGCGTTATGACACCCAACGCTCTTAGGATGATGTAGATAGTGAATAGGAGGTTGAAGTTGGTCTTTGATGAAATTACTAATTTTTGCCATGTTAGTGTTTTTATCTCTAGTGTTACTTTATGTAGTATTTAGCTAAATTTGTAAGTGTTTATGACATGTCATCAGCATAATCTTTAAGTGTCTATCAAGCTTATTTGTAGAAATTATACACAGATATGAGCGAACCAACCAACCACCCCTTGATTCACTTACAAGATCAGAGTTATTGCAATACTGAAAGAGAAAACTAGATTTATCACTGAGAATGATCAATCAATACAACTGAGAACAATATAAGAAACAAATAGATCAATATAGTTGATTTATCATTACAATAGCAGAAATTAATAGAGAGACTGAGAGAGCTTTTAGGGTTCTCAAGAGAGAGAGAGAGAGAGTGAGAGATAAATCGTAATGCCCAAGGATCTCAGCTCCAGCTTTTATAGGCAGCAACAACCAGCAATTGACAACAATGGTCCCTGCACATACAACCGACATACAAACAAAGACTAAACAAAAAATGTTAGAGTTAGAAAGAATGGGACTATGACAGAAATAGTCCCTAAACTATTTATCAGATAAAACTTGATAATTCAACACCCTCCTCAAGTTTTTTCAACTTTAAACATGTCTAACATTCCAAGTTTATCACACAGAAACTTATGTTGCTCAATGTCAAAAGCCTTAGTAAGCACATCACTGCTAAGAAGTGTGAATTATCTCAGTTTTGATAACACCATTTGCAACTTTCTCTAACCAAATGAACATCAATTTCAAAATGTTTAGACTTTTCATGAAACACAGGGTTTGCAGCAATTTGCAAAGCTAAACTGTTATCACAATACATGACAACTGGTAATAAATCTTTCACACCCATATCACCCAACAAATTTGACAACCAAATAACCGCACAAGTAGCAGAAGTCATGCTTCTATACTCTGCTTCAGCAGATGACCTGGATAAAGTAGATTGTTTTTTACTTTTCTAAGTCACCAAAGAGTCACCCAGAAACACACAATACCCTGAAACATATTTCCTTGTAGCTGGACATCTAGCCTAGTCAGAATCATCATAAGCTCTTAGCTTGAGATTTCCAGTCTTGTTAATTTGAATACCACTCCGTGGTGAGCCCTTAAGATATCTTAAGACTCTCAAGACAGCATCCAAATGAGACAAAAGAGGAGCATGCATATACTGACTTAAACAATGTACATCATAAGATATATTAGGTCTTGTTTTAGTAAGATATATAAGTTTACCAACAAGTTTCTGATAATTCTCAATATTATCAAGCAAAGGCTCATCATCAGTTTCAATATGATTAAGAGTAGTGTTAGTATCAACATGTTTAGCAGCAAGTAAATCATACTCATGTAAAAGCTCAAGACAATACTTCCTCTGACTTAAACAAATACCCTCCTTATTATCCAAAACTTCAATACCAAGAAAATATTTCAATTTTCCTAAGTCTTTAATTTGAAATCTAGACTTAAGGAACACCTTAAACTTCTCGATTTCAGCCAAATCATTACAATTGATCACAATATCATCTACATAAACAAGATAAGCAATAAACACTTTATCGGACTTTTTAGTGAACAAAGAATAATCAAACTTGGACTGAACAATACCATTTTCAAGAAGAGTCATGGTTAACTTAGCATTCCATTGCCTAGGGGTTTATTTAAGACCATATAAAGATTTATTCAGTTTATAAACTTTGCCTTTTTGAGTATCAAAACTAGGGGGAAGAGTCATATAAATATCCTCAAATAAGTCTCCATATAAGAATGCATTATTAATGTAAAGTTGAAATAAATCCTAATTATTACACATAGCAACATTAAGTATACACTTTACAGTAGACATTTTAACAATAGGACTGAAAGTTTCCATGTAATCAAATCCTTCCATCTAGCAGAAGCCCTTGGTAACCAGCTTGGCTTTAAACAACCATTTAGACCCAACAGCCTTTCTTCCCTCAAGAAGATCACAAATTATCCAAGTGTTATTCCTATTTAAGGCCTCAATTTCATTATTCATTGCTTCAATCCAATTAGGATTTTTAACAGCCTCATAATAAGAAATAGGTTCAAAAGACATATTAAGGGTAGTAGAAAAACAATAATTGGGTTTACTAAGATTAGAATAGGTCACATGTTTTTCCAATCCATATTCCCTACTACTCCCAACAACATAGTCATTAGATTTAGCTGGCAATTTAACATTTCTACTAGATCTTCTTAAATCGGGTTGCACTTGACATATGTTCTCAGGCAAATTTTGAGCATTTAAATCAGAAGTAGAAGGGACAGTGGCCTCAGAAGAAGTGTTATCACCCATAGAAGTTTCAATGTTAACCTCATAATCATCATAAGATTGAGTACTTCTAGAGCAAGGAAAAATAGTACCCTCATCATTGGGTGTAAAGTAAACTATCCCATCATCATTGGGTCTTAAAGAAGAAGTTTGATCATCAAAATGTTTCTCATTAAAAAAATTTAAGTTGTTTATATTATCATTATGATTCTCTTCAACAGTTTGAAGAGAAGAATTTATTTTAAAAGGAAACACAGTCTCATAAAACTTAACATCTCTTGAATAAAACACAAGTTTTGACTCAAGACTATAAACTTTATAAGCCTTTTTTATTGTAGAAAAACCAATAAAAACACATTTTTCAGACCTAGCAGAAAATTTATCAGAATTATTTAAGATAGATGAGTAACACAGACAACCAAAACTTCTCAAATGAGAGAGTTTTGGTTAAAAACCATACACAAGCTCAAAAGGAGATTTGCAATTAAGAACAGAAGAAGGCAACCTGTTAATAAGATATGCAGCAGTTAGAATACATTCAGTACACATATTTAAAGGAAGACCACTTTGAAATAACAAGCTTCTAGCCACATTTAGCAGATGTATGTGCTTCCTCTCGGCAACCTCATTTTGCTAAGGAGTGTAAGCACAAGTAGTTTGATGAACAATACCAAGGCTGCTAAATAACTCATTCATTTTATTGTTTACAAATTCAATACCATTATCAGACCTAACATTCTTAATAGAGCACTTAAAATGATTATGAATGAGATTAACAAAGTTAACAAACATGCCATAAACTTCATCTTTAGTTTTAATCAGATAAATCCATACGGCCCTGATATAGTTATAAAATACCTAAAGCCATCTTTACTAATGACTTTGTAAGGTCCCCAGAGGCCAACATGAACAAGTTCACCAATAATAGTGGTCGTATGATCACTTAATGGAAAAGGTTCTCTGGTTTGCTTAGCCTTGTGACATATATCACAAGGAGAAACATGAGAATCCTTAGTGAACTTAAGGTTAGATTGCAAAACATCAACAGCTTGGTCAGAGGGATGACTAAGTCTGTTATGCAACAAAGACTTAGACACAAAACAAGTAGCAGTTAGATTACCTATAGTTTGACAAGTAGAAGATATAGAAGGGGGAGAGTCAAATATATATAGACCACCATTTTCACTACCAGTCCCCATAATTTTGTTGAGATGCAAATCCTGAATATAGCATTTAGATTCAGTAAAACCAACAAACATCCTGTTATCTCTTATGAGTTTATTAACAGATAAAAGGCTAACATGGTATTCTAGAATAACCAACACATCAAATAAAATAACATTTTCAGCAATATAAATTATACCAAACATGTTTGCATTAGAAATAGTCATGTGTTGATTGGCTCCAGAATCTATAATCCAGCCCATAGTAATCTTACAAATTACAGAATTACTGTTGAAAAAGATTTTAAAATTTATGTTGAAACATACATTACTATTAAAGAAGCTTCCCCTACCTTCCATATTAGCTTAAACAGTCCCAGAAGGTACTTCATTAATGAGATTCATCAATTTCATTTGTGAAAGATAGTGAAGTACCATTCTCATAAGAGGTAGAAGCAAAATTAGCATTAAAGGTCTTAAAACCAGTTTGCTTTGGACCAGGGTTCTTATTATAAGCAGGGGATATCCAATTAAATCAAAACATTTTTCAATAGTATGCCCTAACTTACCATAGTTTTTTGCATAGCAAGTTAGGATTAGGACCTATGTTATTGACAAAATTTCCAAACTTTTTGTTATTATCAACCCTTTTATTTCTATTATTAGTCCAGTTATTAGATTTAGCCACAAAACCAAAAACTTGAGGTTTAGTCACAGAACCAGAAGAAGAAGAGGCAATGCCTCTTGATGAGGTGTCATTTTATACACTTTTTCAGGGTCATTTAAACCCTTGAAATCACACAAATATGCCCAGATTATGCGCTAAATCATTTGTTTTTGTGTTTTAGCATTTAGATGACTTTTGGAGGAAATACATGTGACTTGATCTCAATTAGAGAAGAAACAGATAAAACTACGACTCTACACCAAAGTATCTTAAAGAATTTCATACAGTGCTTGGAGACGGCGTCGCAATTCCTTGCGATGACGTCAATCTTACAAGAGACGGTGTCAGGAAACTTATGACGGCGTCAGAACGTAGCCGCCTCAAAAGAAACCCTAGAAGATTCGGCAGAGCGACGGCGTCAGAAACCTTGCGACGTCGTCGCGCTCAAAAACCTATATATACAAACTCGTTTTAGGGTTTTTAGTGGTGTAACTTTTGGGAATCGAACCCTAATATTAGAAGTCAATTATTTTAGGGAGTCAAACCCCTTATGTATCAGCCTTAAACATATGTTTTAATCAAGTGAAGTCTATTTATCCCTTTAATCTTTCAATGTGTTTATGTATTGTTTGATTAATTGTTGTTCTTCACTTCCTTTTAACATGCTAGGTTAGATCTCTTTAGTATTTATTTATGATTGCATGAAACTTAGTTTGTATACCCTTTTAATGTTTTTCTTGTGATGGATGTGCGCGTTAGGCTTTAGAAAACTAGCCAAAAGATATTAAATTGGCATAGACGTCTACGGAAACGCGAGTGTGTAGAAAGGATACCATCAGTAACAGTCTTCATACTACCTTACCCCTAACATGGTTGATCCCTCTTAAGCATTTTAAATGCATGTAATGTACTCTTAAGGGCCTTGTAATAATCTTCAAACTACCTTACTTGTGCGTTGCCTTAACAGAATATTACATAGACGGCGGGTTCGTGTAATTCGTTCATGACTTAGGAAATACTTACACAGATCATTGCAAGTGTGACAAAGCAACATAATTAGGAGAAGCAAACTAGGGAGTAGTACATGATTAAGTAAATATGTTCGTTTATCATATAGTTATCACCATAGTAGTTTAGAATTATTTTTAGTTTAATTAATTAAAACCAAACCAAACCTCTCAAACAATGATTTTTACTTGCTTTTATAAAAATATAAAAATACAAAAAGAATCTTCTTTCAACCCCTTAGACCTTTGTTAAATTCTGTTCGAGCATTTCTAACATATTCCCCTAGAAAACGGTAACGACCCCCGAGTCTTGCCTTACTACACTACATTGGTTAGGTGCTCTGCCTAGGGAGTTGTAAAACCTGTTGCATTTACAATGACCGCATCAAGTTTTTGGCACCACTGCGTGGGGAATAGTTAGGTTTTGAATTTTATCTAGCTTAGGTCTACTCTTTAGATTTCTTCGAGTAAGATTTTAATTTTAGTAAATTAGCTTTCGTGTAGTCTATCTTTTCTTTGTGTTAATTGTTCCGTAAATCTTTTTCGTTGACCTCCATGGGAGACGAAAATCCTATCCGTACTCTTGGAAATTACTCCAGACTAGACACGAGGGCTATTGAAACACCATTAAGCTCCCCGATGGGAACAATATGGTGCCTCTGTGATCCGACACCATCTGGTTGGTGCAAAATGGATGCTCATTCCATGGACTTCGATCCGAGGATCCAATCCAACATCTTAAGGATTTTCTAAAACTTGTGGTCTCACTTGACTTTGATGTTGTAAATAGGGAAAGGACGCGCCTGCGTTTATTTCAATTTTCTCTTCACGATCAAGCTAGCAATTGGCTTGAACGTCTTTCAGCAGGATCCATCTCCACCTGGGAGGATCTTACTACTCGTTTACTTGCTCAATTCTTTCCACCGGGAAGGACAACAAAACTCTGAAATGACATCTTGATGTTTCAACAACATCATGGTGAATCTCTTTATGAAGCATGGATTCATTTCACGGACTTACTATAAAAAGTCCCTCATAATGGCATCGATCTTTGGCTTCAAGTCCAAATCTTTTATGACCATGTCAATCCTGCCACAAGGCGAACCATCGATCAAGCGGCTGGTGGTAAGCTACGTGACAAAAACACCGCAGAATCCTTGGCATTATTAGAGGACCTCGCCCTCTATGACAACGAAAGTTGGAATGACCCAAGGGATTTCTCTAAGCCGGTCAAGGCAATCTCTTTGCCTCAAGATGTCGTGAGTACATCCGACCGTCGTCTCATTAAGCTCGAGAATTAAGTTTAACGCTTGATGGAAGCTCATATTGCTCCTAAATCATCCGTTCAAGTGAACAAAATCACTTATTCATGTGAGATTTGCAGTGGTCCCCACAACACTCAATATTGCATGGAAAATTCCGAGCAAGCTTTTGTTGACTACGCGTCCTGGCGCACCGACAAAGTGGGAGATAAGCGGTTCACTACAAACCAAGGACCAAGAAACTTTAACGAAGCCACCAACGTTTGGAAGGATAAACCAGACTTTAATTGGGCATGAACTCAAACCTTCACAAGTCCGTAAAACGACTTATTTTCTACCTATTCCTCTAACTACCAAACAAGGCTTGTGAAAGCACTGAGCAACTTTGACTCTTATCAGGAGGGAAGACTATTTAGTCTTGGGTCTCAACTCAAACACCAGCAAGATGATGTGATTAGTAAAATCAGCGCTTTGTGGAAGGCCGTTTCTAAAAAATTTGATAACGCGTCCACTCATGACACTACAAGAAACTCCATGGCCAACATGAATTTCGTATCCACTGAACACCCTAAAGAAGGAGCACCTCAAAGCAAGGGAATTAAAAGCCCATCAAAACTACTCTCTCTAAAATATCTATCTCAATCATCCTTAGAAGAACAAAATAGGAACCCCTCCTCCCTAAAACGTGTTTATTACATCAATTCAATTGTCATTCTAAGGAAAGAAGATGAACCTAAGGAAGAAGATACCGTAAAACCAGACGCAGCCGAGGACAACGATCATAACGCAATTGTTAAAACAAAAAAGAATAAATGGAGGAGGTAAAAGAAATTTAGGAATCAGAAGAGGAGGTTGAAGAAGAATACGAAGAAGAGGGGGACGACTCGGAGTACTTCGACACCTTCCCCACCATAGATGAATTAGGGTACCATGAATGGCTTTTGAAAAATCCTCGACCTGCTTGGGTAAAAGCTAAAATAAGAATCAAAAATCTAAATAATATAAAAATCTCTTGCATAATTGGTTACTTTCTTAAAAGACAAGCTTACATCGATTTAGAATCACCAATTAATGTTCTGTTTAAGCAACACTATCATTGGATAATGAGTAAGAGGTTAGAATCAAGAAAGAAACTATCAAACCCTATGAAGATTTGCAACTTTGTAGGAAGAGTTAGAGGTTTAAAAGTTTTTGTAGGAAATTTCACTTACGAATGTGATTTCATGGTTTTGGAAGATACCATCAGTGTCATAGATCACTATCTCGGAGAAGTAGTGTTTGGAAAACCATTCTTAGAAAAATTAGGCTTGTTTTTTGGGTAAAGGGTTACCCCGGTAAAGTATATTAAAACCGAAAAAAGTTAAGAACAAATGGAATGTGGCTGAAGTACCACATTAACCTCAAGCTAAACAGCTTGATAAACACCTAAAACTAGAGCTTATGACATGCCATAAACTCTTACAACTCTAGAAACAACTAATTGCAACTAGAACACATAACACAACTAAACAAGCTAACCAGCAGCAGCCGTGAAAGATGAACTTCCACCAGCTTTTGTGTTTTGAATTAAGTTAGCCGATTCATCATACACATTTTCCACATCTTCTTCTTCTTCATTTAAGGCAGAAAAAGAATTAGACATGGAGAGATTATCTTTCTTAGATGAATTACCAGTCGTCTTCAACATAGGTATCGATTGAGATGTATAACCCACATAAGTAGTTCCCTTCATTGGTGCACTTGTAGTCGCTTTAGGCTCATATCTAACATTATGTTTAACCGGAGGACCAGTAAACTGACCACCATTAGTAGACTTGGACTTACCTTTCCTCTTCTTATTTTTACCTACCGTTTGGAAACCATCATTAGTCTTCTCAGCATTTGGGGTAACAACATTAGAAGTAGAACCAAATAGGAGGACTCGCCACTTTTTTAGGGCAATAGTCATGAACATGACCAAAAATCTTACATGTATCACATCTGGGCAGCCTTTATTCATACTCAACACGGATGGTTTCTTTGGTAAAATTATCCTCAGAAAGAGATAGAATACCAATAGTAACAACATCTACGAGATCAGCCTCTGAATTTACCTTAATTAAGCACCGAGCAAAACTACTCCTACCCTACGAATCATTACACATGGAGCTTGTATATGAATCAAGCATAACAGGTTTACCAATGAACGTAGCAATTAGACTAATACCATCCTCTTCAAAAACTTGAATAGGAACATCATGCAATTTAACCCATATCGGAATACGAGTCAATTCTTCTTTGAGCAATTTAGTATCCATCGACCATTTCTTGAGAATGATTAGAGATTTATGAATTAACCAAGGACCACCCTCCAGAACAGACTCTAAACCAGCCCGGGAATCAAATTTAAAGAAAAAGAAGCCTTTGGAATTCATCATAACCCTTTTCAGCCCATGTTTCGCCCAGTTATAACTAGCATAATATTCAACAACCAGAAACGCCATTCTCTTTCCAATAAAGTAGCCATATAGAGTGTGTTCAAAGCGAGTACTAACATTTTCAATAACTTTACGAGGAATAGAGATGTTAACACCATCAAACACGGGATCAGCCACCAAGGTACGAAAGTTGGAATTGACATTTGGTTAATCCTTTGCACTTCCACCCGCAACTCCAGCATAGGATGTTGACTTATTGATGTCCACAGACTGAACGATAGGGTCACTGGGTATTGTGGATTCATCAACATTAAGATTAATTGAATCATCAGCATACGAAACCTTACAAGGGATAACATCAGCATTATTACGATCAACCTTAATTGAATTACATATAGAACCTAATGCTTCCAAGGTTTCCATACGATCTTCATTAGTCAACTCAGATAATAACTCATCATGTTTACCAGCATCAATATCATTAATTAACTTTTGCAAGTCACCCACAGTAGTTAATGGAACTCCAAAAGTGGCAGCAACATCAATACTATACAGTTCTCGGGGCACGTTAATAATAGTAGACGGAGAAACCAAAGGAGAAGATGTACTCACCTTTGGACTACTTCTAAGCTGCATACCAACCCTAGCAGCACCATCTCCAAACGTAGTACCCTTATCACTTGTATTCGACATTCTTGACTGCAACAAGCAAAACGAAACCTAAAAACCCTAAACAAAGAAAACTAAAAGATCAACACAGCAGCTATGAGATCCACGTCTATCTCATCACGAAAAACCTTTGAGGGAAGGCAATAATATAAATACACGAATGACTATCTGACTTCCATAATGAAAGTCGATAAGAATTAATGAAAGATCCCTAAAGAACGAAAAAACACCAAACCCTAAATGAGAGATCGCACCCTAAATCTTTAGAGAAACATCAATCAAATAAGAAACTTGTTAAATCATTATAATCATAAGATTAACAGATTAAACAAGAGTATTATATGATATTCGGATCAAGAAAGAAGAAGATTATGCGATCAGAATTGATGGAATAGAGGGAGCCATTTTTTCGCCCATAGAAGAGAGAATTTTAGGTTTTTCAATTAAATCACCCATTATTAGGCTTGTTTATGATAAGGAGGAGGGGACTGTTAGGTTTAAGATGAATAACGAGAAGATTACGTTTAGAATGCCTCATAAAATGGAAAGATTCAGCCATATAGACTTGGCGAACATAAAAACTGATTCCATACCACCCTTTTTTCTTGAAAATGACAACGACCATGAGAAAACCTACTACTTGAATAGTTTGATTCTAGGGCCCGAGTATAAACAAGATGAAAGTGTTAGCAAGGAAATTCAACACCTAATGGAATTGAAAAGTAGGGCAAACATCAAGGGAAGAGTCACGTAAGGACGTGTGACTCTGAGTCTAGCTACAAGACTCATTAAATAAAGAAAAGTGCTTATTGAGAGGCAACCCAATTTCTTTTAAATTTCATGCATTTTAGGAGTGTCTTGTGTGTTTTTATTATTTTGCATTTATTTTTATATGTTTGAATCATCTCTTGATCATGCTTTGTTTTGTTTTTAACCTCGTCTTAATTGCAATCAAAGGTATTTCATAAAAATATTTCAATGAAAAATCTGGTTTCTAAGAATCATTTCAAGCATATTAAATAAATTGTTTAGATTAATTCGTGTCTTGTGTCAGTTTTGAATCATATACTTGTAATGATTAATCTTAGGTTTTGTGCAGTATTTTCTACAGGAAATAACCAATATAGTTTCGTGCAGAAATTTTTTCCAAGAAAACGAAAATGAAATTTTCACAGTGTTCGAAGACGGCGTCAGGATTTTTCCTGAAGGCGTCACGTCTCCAGACTTGTGAAAATTCGAATTTTTCTATTATTTTTGAAAAACTTATTTTGTACAATTTTTGGTTTAGTAATTTTCCTAAAAACCTACAGAAACCTATGATTACATCATCACTTTCATCCTATCTTTACTGCTTTTATAGAGTCAACCCTAAAGTTTTGTTGTATATATCATTATCCCGCCGATTTTACACCAGGTGTAGTTGTTTTTGTCTTTGATTTATAAGTTATATTTGATGAGAAGAAGCTTGAAAATTCTTAGGAAGTTTCATTGGACGATTCTTGGATGACGATTTAGCCAGTCATCATATGTTTCTTCTCCATTATTGAGCAAACCAGGGGAGTACTAGTTTCTCTCGACTTTTTCTCTTTTCCCTTTATTCGTTTACGGGTATTTTTAAGAAGATTGGGGACAATGTTCAACTTAAGTGTATGGGGGAAATAAGCCTTAGAAACTATTTTTTCAATTGCCATTTGCTTTGTCCTTAAAATGATGTGTAATATATCGAAACATAGCGTAGAAGGTAATTTTAACCCAAATTTTAAAAAACTTATGACACACATCGACGAAAACTGAGTATTATTAGCGTCTCATGGATAGGAATTTTATGACTAGCACAAAAACCCTCAAAATTCCACCCCAAAAATGTGAGGTTCGCCTTTAGATCTTTAGGAATTTGGGTATCCATTTTTGATACCAAATATAATTTTACCTTTAGCTTGTTCCAGTTATGGATCGAGCAATCATGTGTATCTATTCCATCGTTATGGATGTGTATATGTGGTTTTGTCACCTTTTCTGGAGCATTGGTATCGGTTTAAAATTATATGAGTGTACCGGTAGTATATTAAATTCCAGAACTTGTTTTTATGATGCATCCCGAGACCGCATAGTGAGAATTAGGATTTGCTAAATGACAAGAGGTACTAGGATTAACCCATGTTTTAAACATGTATTTGTTATTATGGTCACCTCGATCATATAACTATCCCACACCCTTGCCATGCACTCATTTTTAGTGCATGATACCCCTAGTAAAACCCTCTGAGCCTATCCTTTCACAATTCTCATAATTTTCTGGTTAATCCGGACTATTAATGAAGAGCATTGTTACCCTTAACCAATTGTTTCACCCAAAATGCCTTAGCCTACCTTGTATGTACTCGCTTCTAGTACATTATTGTTTAAACCCAAGTTAATTATTTGAGTACATGGTTGCTAAGTCCTTATCCTTGTAAATACAGTTATGGAACGATTGGGATTCATGGTAGTATTTATTTTGCAGAAGAATGGGGAAGAAAAGTTAAATCATTACCCCCATATTTGTTCGATAGTATCCATGTTGTGTTGATCCAACTCAATTCGGGTCATTAGTTAGTTTGTAATTATGAGTTCTAAAACTCAAGTGTAGGGGTGTATCTATAAACCCCAAGCGATGTATTATCTTTTATCATTGATAAAAAATAGAAAAGAAAAAGAAAAGATTTTGATGTAGAGTTGTGTAGAGTTTGTACATCTTTGTCCGAGTGGTCGAGTCTTTGGCTTAGCAACCCAATCAGCGTGTATTCTTATGAATAATTAACTCACCACTTCTCCTCAAATTCACCCAAAAAGTCACCCTAAATATTTCCCATTTGTTTCCGTTACCATCATTGTTATCATACACCTACTCCCCACAACCCATAAAGTCCTCTTTGATAGTAATTTCTAGTACTTGCGCTAGCGGTGGAGGTTTGATCATTTACTAAGCCTATGATAATTTATATCCTACGACAGGTAATGAGTGTTAATTTCCCGTTTCTCATATTGTTATAATTCATTATACACCTGAGAGAATGAGAGAATCCAAACACTTATGTGAGGTGCTAGTGTATTATTTGCGCGCTTTTAATTACGAGGTCTAGAAGGTTGTGTCGTAAACTATATTTGAAAAGCAAGTTAAATGCCCTCAATACTGTTATTGTCTAGGTAGAAAAGCCTATTTACTTGATGATAAGCAAATCACAAGTGTAGGGGTATTTGATGAGGTGTCATTTTATGCACTTTTTGGTGTCATTTAACCCCCTAAATCATACAAATATGCCCAGATTATGTGCTAAATTATTTATTTATGTGTTTTTAGCAATTGGATGGCTTTTGGAGGAAATATACGTGACTTGGGCTCAATTAGAGAAGAAACAGACAAGACTACGACACTACACCAAAGTCTCTTGAAGAATTTCATACATTGCCTGGAGATGGTGTCGCAATTCCTTGCGACGGTGTCAGATCGTACAAGAGAGGGCATCAGGAAACTTATGACGGTGTCAGAACGTAACTGCCTCAAAAGAAACCCTAGAAGATTTGGCGGGACGACGACGTCAGAAACCTTGTTACGCCGTCACGCTCAAAAACCTATGTATACAAACCCGTTTTAGGGTTTTTAGTGGTGTAACTTTTGGGAACCGAACTCTAATATTAGAAGTCGATTGTAGCAGCTGTTTAGGCCATTTTGAGGGTGTCAAAACCCTCATGTATCAGCCTTAAACACATGTTTTAAGCAAGTGAAGTCTATTTATCCCTTTAATCTTTCAATATGTCTATGTGTTGTTTGATTAATTGTTGTTCTTCACTTCCTTTTAACATGCTAAGCTAGATCTCTTTGGTATTTACTTATGATTGCATGAAACTTAGTTTGTAGACCCTTTTAATGTTGCTTACTATGATAGATGTGCGTGCGTTAGGCTTTAGAAAACTAGCCATAAGATATTATATTAGCATAGACATCTAGGGAAACGCGAGTGTGTAGAAAGGATGCTATCGGTAATAGTCTTCATACTACCTTACCCCTAATATGGTTGATCCCTCTTAAGTGTTTTAAATGCATGTAATGTACTCTTAGAGGCTTTGTAATAGTCTTCATACTACCTTACTTGTGCGTTGCCTTAACAGAATATTACGTAGACGGCGGGTTTGTGTAATTCGTTCATGACTTAGGAGATACTTATACAGATCATTGCAAGTGTGACAAAGCAATAGAATTAGGAGAAGCAAACTAGGAAGTAGTGCATGATTAAGTAAATATGTTTGTTTATCATATAGTTATCACCAAAATAGTTTAGATTTATTTTTAGTTTAATTAATTAAAACCAAACCAAACCTCTCAAACAATGATTTTTACTTGCTTTCATAAAAATACAAAAAGAATGATAACAACCCCTTAGACCTTTGTTAAATTCTGTTCGAGCCTTCCTAACTTATTCCCCTAGAGAATGATAACAACCCTCCGAGTCTTTCCTTACTACACTACAACGGTTAGGTGCTCTGCCTAGGGAGTTGTAAAACCTGTTGCGTTTACAACGACCACATCACCTCTATGATATTCCTCTCTGGAACAATAGCAAAAGCATCTTCAATATCAGGGAGAGTCTCTCTATACAACAGACTACTCCTAATAGGTTGGAATACATCATTAAGACCCATTAAAATTGCATAAGTTTCATTAATTGATTACGTTTCAAAACATCTTCTCTAGCAACACAAGAACACTTAGGCAATTTGGTCATAATGTCAAATTCTCTCCATAATGAATTAAGTTTATGATAATATTCAGAAATAGTTAGTTCACCTTGTTTAAACCCATGAATTTTTTGTAACAGATTAAAAATTATAGATCCATCAAGTTTGTCATAAGTTTCTTTAAGTTCAGCCCAAACCTTAGCAGAATTATCAGAGAAATTTTGACCAAGAAACAAGTCTTTAGAGACTAAATTTAACAACTAAGAAAGCATAATAGAATTGCATCTCTCCCACTAATTAGATAGGGGAGCACTATTAGCATAAGTAGACTTAACACATGTACCATCAATAAAACCAATTTTTTTCTAGTATTAATGGCTAATTTCATAGCAGCAGCCTAAACTCTATAGTTTTCAGTACCAGTTAATTTCACAGATATAATAGTAATAGAAGTAAAATCACTTTTCTGCATATGCAGAGGATTACCCAGATTAAGAATGCTAATTAAATCTTCACTGTTGCTAGGCCTAACCATTATGAAAATAACAAGAAATCACAAGTAAACAAATAAGCACAGAGACAGAACACAGCAAACAAATAATCAACAATTGAAAGACATAAATAGAAAGAAAATACATCAACTCCTAAGATTTACAAGAATCTTGACTGAGAGAACTAGAGTTGGCCTGAGCAGGTATTCACACCAATCAAAGTTGGAGGATCAAGATGTTAACCGATCTCGTTTGCACCCTCTACAATTAAGGATTGTAAATCTTAAAGAATTAGAACACACTTAAAGAGCAATAAGCAGCGAAAACACAAGATCAATCACCTACACACTTGATTCACTTAGTCAAGTGTATAGATGAACTTAGAGAACAAAAAACCCCAAAATCAAGATTAGGGTTTCAAAACCCTAAAACCAATTTTCTTCAATTAAACCACAGATCCACCAAATCAAAGCCCAATCGACCAAGATCTACCACCAATTAATCACCAGAACCCAAGAGATAGAAAACCCCTAAATTCAAACAAACCTTAGTTTCTCAAAACCACCAGATCATAACCTGGCTCTGATACCATGTAGAAATTATACACAGATATGAGCGAATCCAACCAACCACCCCTTAGTTCACTTATAAGATTAAAGTTATTACAATATTGAAAGAGAAAACTAGATTGAACACAGAGAATGATCAATCAATACAACTGAGAACAATACAAGAAACAAATAGTTCAATACAGTTGATCTATCAATACAATAGCAGACATTAATAGAGAGAGATTTTAGGGTTCTTGATAGAGAGAGAGAGAGATAAATCATAATGCCCAAGGATCTCAGCTCCAGCTTTTATAGGCAGTAACAACCAACAAATAACAACAATGGTCCATGCACATACAACCAACATACAAACAAAGACTAAACAAAAAAATGTTAGAGTTAGAAAGAATGGGACTATAATAAAAATAGTCCCTGAACTATTTGTTAGATAAACCTTGATAATTCAACATTATTGCTTGAGGCTAGTGTGATACTTCAAACACATTCCATTTTTACTTCAATAGTAACTATTTACCTAATAATTTAGACAAGTTGAGTGTTTATCGTTTTTGCTACAATGTTCTAATTTAGCTCGGTAAGCACATATATTTATAACAATTCCTTATTTCTTATTCAATCCATTATTATATATTCATATTACTTTGTTAGTAACTTAGTACGACTCATATCATTTAGAATACAGGGATAATTACCTAGAAATATAACTAAATTTTCATTTTGGGTATATTTAGCGCGACACATTTAAAAACAGTGAACATTGAACGCTATTGATGAGGTGTTATTTTATACACTTTTTCGGGGCCATTTAACCCCCTAAATCATGCAAATATGCCCAGATTATGTGCTTAATCATTTGTTTTCTGGGTTTTAGCACTTGGATGGCATTTGGAGGAAATACACGTGACTTGGGCTCATTTGGAGAAGAAACGAACAAGATTACGACTCTACACCAAGAATAATGAAGAATTATGCATACAACGCGTGGAGACGGCGTCGCCATCATAAAGCGACGGCGTCAGGATCTTCATCGTGACGGCGTCAAAAATCCAGCGACGACGTCAGGACATGGCCGACTTAAAGAGGATTTAGAATCATCCACGTGACGACGGCGTCACGACTTCAAAACGACACCGTCGCACCGTTTGTCCTACATATACAAAACCGATTTTAGGGTTTTAAGTGTGTAACTTTGTATAACTTTTGGAAGATGAATCCTAGTTATTCTAGCATCTTTTTAGGTCATTTTTAGGGCCTCAAAACCCTATTGTAACTATCTTCAATCCATGTTTTAATCAAGTAAGATTATTTATCATTAATCATTCAATATGTCTATGTGTTGTTTGCTTGATTTATGTTCTTGCTTTCTTTATAACATGTTAGGCTAAACCATCCTTTGTATTTACTATTGATTGCATGAAACTTAGGTTGTAGATACTTTTAATGTTGCTTCTTGTTGATGGATGTGCGCGTTAGGCTCTAGAAAACAATTCATAAGATATTAAATTGACATAGACGTCTAGGGAAACGCGAGTGCGTAGAAAGGATACTATCGGTAACAGTTTTCATACTACCTTACCCGTAATATGATTGATCCATCTTAAGATATTTCACATGCATTTAATATACTCTTAAGGGCCTTGTAATAGTCTTCATACTACCTTACTTGTGCGTTGCCTTAACAGAATATTAAATAGACAGCGAGTTCGTGTAATTCGTTCATGACTTAGGTAATACTTACACAGATCATCACAAGTGTGACAAAGCAACAAATCTAGGAGAATCAATTTGAGAAGTAGTGCATGATTAGGTAAATACATTTTTTTATCATAAAGTTATCACTAGTAGTTTAGATTATATTTAGTTTAATTAGCTAAAACAAACCAACCTCTCAAAACCATGATACTTACTTGCTTTCTTAAAAATATAAAAACACAAAAAGAATCTTCTCTCAACCCCTTAGAATTCTATTAGACCATGTTCGAGCCTTCCCAACCTATTCTCCTAGAGAAACATAACAACCCCCCGAGTCTTGCCTATACTACACTACAACGATTATGTACATTGCCTAGGGGATTGTAAAGCTTCTTGTGAAGTCTTCACATCCTCCATATTAAGTTTTTGGCGTCGCTGCGTGGGGAATAGTTAGGTTTCAATCATTGTTTAACTTAGTTCTACTCGCTTGATTCCTATCAAGTGAGAATTTTAATTCCAGTACATTAGCTTTCTTGTAATCTATCTTTTCTTTGTGTTATTTGTTTCGTAATCCATTCTCGTCAACCACCATGAGAGACGCGAATCCTATCCGTACTCTTGGAGATTACTCCAAACCTAGCCATGAAGGCTACAGGAACACCATTGAGCTCCCCGAAGGGAACAATGTGGTGCCTCTTCAATCCGACACCATCCGGTTGGTGCAAAATTAATGCTTATACCACAGACTTCGGTCCGAGGATCCAAACCAACACCTTAAGGATTTTCTTAAACTGGTGGACTCACTTGACCTTAATGGTGACAATAGGGAAAGAACGCGTCTGTGTTTATTTCAATTTTCCCTTCGCGATCAAGCTAGCAATTGGTTTGAACGTCTGCCAGCAGGATCCATCACCACATGGGAGGATCTTACTACTCATTTCCTTGCTCAACTCTTTCCATCGGAAAGGACTGCAAAACTCCGCAATGACATCCTTATGTTCTAACAATATCAAGGAGAGTCTTTTTCTGAAGCATGGACTCGTTTCAAGGACTTAATCCAAAAAGTCCCTCATCATGGCATCGATATTTGGCTCCAAGTCCAAATATTTTATGATCATGTCAATCCCGTCACATGACAAACCATTGATCAATCAGTCGGTGGCAAGCTTCATGATAGAAACGTCAAAGAATCATGGGCATTATTAGAGGACCTCGCCCTTTATGACAACAAAAGTTGGAACGACCCAAAGGATTTCGCTAAGCCAGTTAAGGCAATATCTTTGCCTCAAGATGTCCCGAGTACATCCGAACACCGTTTGATCAAGCTTGAAAATCAAGTCCAACGCTTGATGGAAGCTCATCTTGCTCCGATGCAACCTACTCAAGTGAACAAAATCACTTCTTCATATGAGATCTACAGTGGTCCCCACGACACTTAGTACTGCATGGAAAATCCCGAACAAGCCTTTGTTGAATATGCATCCTCGCGTACCGACGAAGCGGAAGGTAAGTGGTATACTTTCAAGCCTGAGCAAAACAATCTTGGTGACACCTACAATCCGTCATGGAGAAGTCACCAAAACCTTAGGTGGAGACAACCCCAAAATTCTCAAAATAATTTTTCAAACCCACCTAATCGGTTCCAATCCAACGGTTCGATCCCGAACCGTTCCTCAACAAAAATCCTCAAAAGTTCAATAATCAATCAAATCTCGAAGGATTGGTGTCCAACTTCATGGCATCTGAAGATGCTAGATTGTCTAAGTTTGAAGCCGATTTTAAACAACAACAAAGTAAGATGACCAACAAAATTGACACAGTCTTGAAGGCCATCACTGATCGAATAACAGGAGCACTTCCTAACGACACGGTTAAGAACCTGAAACTAAACGTTAACTCCACAACTTCAGTTTTGTCTGCTCGTTCCCACCCAATGGAAGACCCCCAATGCTCATCCCAAATCCACAGTTCGATAAATACCATCACAATATGTCCCAAGCAACCAAACAAACCTCAAAATGACTAATCGGAAGGAGAAGATCGAGAAGAAAGGAACAAACCAAAAAACATCGACACCACCCCACCCTTACCTCATGATCTATCGATTTCATTTATCACAGAAAAGGTTCCTAAACTTAATTTGTTCCTTGAATCATCCGGCTTGGTTCCACATTCACCCGACAACGAAATTGTTTGCACGAAGGAGGACGATGGAGACGTATTGTTTATTGAAATAATTAGAAAGAATGATGACTCTTGCGAAGAAGGACTCAAAGATGAGGGGAGTGCGATGATTGAAGGGTTATAAGTAGAATATTGATGTGTGTTTTCCAAGCTTTAAATTTATAATACTAGAAATACCGATTTTACTAAAAACACAACATTCGAGAAGTATACCCGTTCATGTATAGTATAGCTTTAGGTAAGTCCAGGTCGTTCCATGGGAATTGAAGTTTTCACAGTTTGTAATTAAGGTGCTAAGGTTAATAAGATTGTCACGGATCAAATTAACCAAATCTTGCATATATCGGATATTATAACGAAAGCAATTAAAAGATGATTCAATCAAATGATTAAGGTATGTTTGTTTAGGCAATGATCACTTAGATAATGAAGTGTTTAGGATAGTATTTATAAGTTTATAAAATAGAGTTATCACAAGTTATAAATCCTTTCGGCCTTTAAATATAACTAGTAATTATATTGATTAATAATAACAAATCCTTTCAGCCTTTATAAGTTATTATAACCAATATATTAGGTGGAATGATAAAACATAAGTTTATAAGTATCCTTTAGGCCTTTACACTTAGAAAATCATGTTTAACCATTTCAATAAACACATATCCAAACGCTCCATATCAAAGATCACAAAATGCCCAAACAAACATAAGATTACTACTCCATAATCAAACAAGTAACAAAACACATAGCATTCATCATGAATTCAATAAAGATCATATTTAAAGGATCAACAAGATTATACCAAATTCCAAGAGCAAAATATGGTGATTTCACATGAATTTCCTAAGAACACTTTATTATATTCAAAGTAAAACCCAAAAACTATGAACAATTCTGTCACTATCACTTATAGATTCGAATTACACTTTAATGCTACTTCCTTAGATGGATTATAATCTAGAAATTTATAGTGGAGAGTGGTAGTAGTAGCTGGTGGTGATGGTGGTTTGAAGGCGGTGTTTGGTTCTTTGGTTTGTCAAGCCAAGTTCACCAAAAACACCTACTTGGAGTGTTCTAAACAAACTAGAGAAAGTGGTGTGAGGATGTGCAAGATATGAGAGGCAAAGGAGCCTTATATAGGCTGTTTCAGGGGCCAAGTGCGGCGCACTTACAAATAAGTGCGGCGCACTTGAGTTGTAAATGTTGTCTTCATTAAATGCCCGACTTTTTAGTTCTGATGAAAAAGTGTGCCACACTTTTTTACAAGTGCGCCGCACATTTGGCATTTCCAGCACTTGGTATTTCACATGGTTGTAGACAACTAAATTCTCTTAGCGTGGCCGCTTCAACTAAAACGGAGTTCGTATGACCGAGTTATGATCAAAACAGTGAACAAGGCTGATTAGACAAAAAATGCGCGGTTTTTGGGCAAGTGCGGCTCACTTTTGGTATTTTCAGCAAGTGGCCTTTTCCAAAGTTGTAGATAATTGAATTCTCTTTCCGTGGCCACTTGAATCAACTCAATCCGAGTTCGTATGCTCCAATTATGGCCAAAACAGCGGACATGTGTCGGGGGATATTTATATTGAGTTTACTTCTTCGTTTAAGCTTCTTATCTTCGTATATTCTTTTATTTTCTTCCACGACACATACCTAGAACATATAATAGCAAATATACTTGATTAAGTACCGAAAGTTCACTAGAAATGATCAAATAAATACAAATAACGCCGCCGAAAACATGTATAATTTTGGTGTTATCAAATATTTTGACACATTCCCGACTAAGAGCGAACTAGCATATCATAGGTACCTAATGAGTGGCCCGATTCCCTCCTTATTTCTTAGAAACCCTATCATCACAGAGGGATGTCCATAAAACCTTATAATACCATGCAACATTAGACACGTACATGTTGCAAAAGCCTACATAGATCTTAACTCCCCTCTGAATGTCATGACCCGAATGTTGTATAATTGGATCATGAGAAAAAAACTCGACCCTAGGGAAGATACTAATAGAGGAGTGAGAAACTTCACAAGAAGGATTAAAGGAATGCATGTCTTTGTAGGAAACTTCACTTATGTCCTAGACTTTATGATTGTTGAGGATATTAGCTCAATCATAGACCCTAGGTTGTCACAAGTAGTACTAGGAAAACCCTTTGTTGAAATATCCAACATGACTCATGACCCACCTGAAGGAGTAGTGAGGTTCACAAACAGGACTGATGAAATTGCCTATAAAATGCCCCATAAGATAGAATAGTACAACTCATTATCAAACTTAGAAAAAGAGCACACAAAATTGGTCTACCTTGGGAACGAGGAGGATAAGAGAAGAGGAGTGGAGTACGTGATGAGCAAAATATTAGGATTTTATAAAGAATGCCTGGAGCTCAGACCTGAGTATTTAATTGGAGTTGCAGATAAAGATGAAGTCACGTAAGGACGTGTGACTTCGAGTCTAGCTACAAGACTCGTAAATAAAGAAAAGTGCTTTTTGGGAGGCAACCCAATATTTACTTTCTCGCATTTAGGAGTGTCTTATGTTTTAATTCTTTATTGTTTGTTTTATAATGTTTGAATCATTTTTGTAATCATGCTTTGTTTGTTCGTAACTTTGTCTTATCTACAATCAAAGGCATTTTGCATAAAATAAGTGTAGGGGGATATATCCGATTTATAAGAATCAGATTCAAATATTTAAAATAAATTGTTTAGATTAATTCGCGTCAATTTTGAGTCATATGATTGTAATGATTAATCCCAGGTTTTTATGTAGTGTTTTCTACAGGTATAACTAATAAAATTGCGTGCAGGAAAAACGAAGAGGAAATCTTCACAGTGCGTGGAGACGGCATCGGGATTAAACCCGGCGGCGTCGTGTCTCCAGTAATGTGAAGATTCAAAATTTTTTAAGTATTTTTGAAAAATAAAATGTGCAATATTTAAATTTTGTAATTTTGTTGTAAACCTGTAGGAACCTATGATTATATCATCGCTTTCATCCTATTTTTACTGCTTTTATAGAGTCAAAACCCTAAACTCTCGTTGTATATATTATATCCCGCTGATTTTACACTTGGTGTAGTTATCTTTGTCTTTGATTTACATGTTATATTTGACGAGAAGAAGCTTGGAAGTTCTTAGGAAGTTTCATTGGACGACTCTTGTAGTACGATCTAACCAGTTATCGCATATTTCTTCTCCATTATTAAGCAAACTAGGGGAGTACTAGTTTCTTTTACTTGTTTTATTTTCCCTTTATTTGTTTTTACGAGTACTTGTAAGAACATTAGGGACAATGTTTAACTTAAGTGTAGGGGGAATAAGCCTTAGAAACTATTCCTTCATTTGCCATTTGCATTGTCCTTAAAATGATGGGTAATATTTTAAAACATAGCATAAAAGGTAATTTTGACCCAAATTTTAAAAAATTATGACACATACTGCCGAAAACCGATTATTAATAGCGTCTCATGGATAGGAATGTATATGACTATTCAAAATTCGACCCCAAAAATATGAGGTTCGCCTTTAGATCTATAGGAATTCGGGTATCCATTATTGATACCCAAGATAGTTTATACCTTTAGCTTGTTCGAGTTAAGGTTCAAATGCAGTCATATGTGTTTATTCTGTCGTTACGGATGTGTATGTATGGTCTTTGTCGCCTTTTCTAGAGCATTGGTATCGGTATTAAATTATATGAGTGTACCGATAGTATATTAAATTCTAGAACTTGTTTTTGTGATGCATCACGAGACCGCATAGTGAGAACTAGGATTTGCTAGACAAGAGGCATTAGGATTAACCCATGTTTTAAACCTGTAATTTTTATGCTGGTCACCTCAATTATATAACTATCCCACACCCTTGCCATGCACTCATGTTTAGTGCAGGATGCCCCTAGTACAACCCTCCGAGACTATCCTTTTTTACGGTTCTCATAATTTTCTGGTTAAGCCGGACTATTAATGAAGAGCATTGTCAACCCTTAAACCAATCGTTACACCCAAATTGCCTTAGCCTACCTTGTATGTACTCGCTTTTAGTACATTATTATTTTAACCCAAGTTAATTATTTGAGTACACAGTTGCTAAGTCCTTATTCTTGTAAATACTATTTTGGGACGATTGAGATTCATGGTAGTAATTATCTTATGAAGAATTAGGGAAGAAGTAATTTATTACCCCCAATAGAGCTCAATAAGCTCCATGTTATGTTGATCCACCTCAAATCGGGTCATTAGTTAGATTGTAAATATCGAGTATGTAAAAGTTCAAGTGTATGGGTGTATCTATAAACCCTCATGATGTATTATATGTTTAAGTAATGGCAGGGCAAAAGTGTACAAAAAAATGTATATAAAAAAGTGAAAAAGTGTACGGGCTGCCACTTACTTATGTTTATGTTTATTATAGAGTCAAGAAAAGAAAAAGAAAGAGATTGATGTAGAGTTTGTATATCTTTGTTCGAGTCTTGGCTTACCAACTAAATCAGCGTGTATTCTTATAAGTAATTAGCTAACCCTTTCACCCCAAATTCACCCAAAAGCCACCCAGATATATCCTATCTATTTCCTTTAATGTTATCTTACACCTACACCCTACAACCCTTTAAAAGCCCTCTTTAATAGTGATGACTAGTACTTGCGCGTAAGCGGTGGAGGTTTTGATCCTTTACCAAGCCTATGGTAATTTATATGCTATGACAGATAATAAGTGTTGATTTTCTGTTTCCCATAGTTGTAATAATTTATTATACACCTGAATGAAAGAGAGAATCCCAAACACTTATGTGGGGTGCTAGTATATATTTTATGTGCTTTTAATTACGAGGTCTAGAATGTTGTGTTGTAAACTACTTTTAAAGAGTAGGTTAAATGCCCCCAATATTGCTATTGTCTAGGTAAAAAAACCCATTTGCTTGAGGACAAGCAAATCCTAAGTGTATGAGTATTTAATGAGGTGTAATTTATACACTTTTTTTGAGGTCATTTAACCCCTTAAATCATGCAAATATGCCCAGATTACGTGCTTAATCATTTGTTTTCAGGTATTTAGCACTTGGATGGCATTTGGAAAAAATACGCATGACTTGGGCTCATTTGGAGAAGAAACGAACAAGATTACGACTCTACACCAAAAATCATGAAGAATTATGCATACAACGCGTGGAGACGGCGTCGCCATCATAAAGCGACGGCGTTAGGATCTTCATCGTGACGGCGTCAGAATCTAGTGACGGCGTCAGGACGTGACCGACTTAAAGAGGGTCTAGAATCATCCACGTGGCAACGGCGTCACGACTTCAAAACGACACCGTCGCACCGTTTTTACTATATATACAAAACCGATTTTAGGGTTTTAAGTGTGTAACTTTGTATAACTTTTGGGAGACGAATCCTAGTTATTCTAGCATATTTTTAGGTCGCTTTTAGGGCCTCAAAACCCTATTGTAACTACCTTCAATCCATGTTTTAATCAAGTACGATTATTTATCATTAATCATTCAATATGTCTATGTGTTGTTTGCTTGATTTATGTTCTTGCTTTCTTTATAACATGTTAGGCTAAACCCTCCTTTGTATTTACTATTGATTGCATGAAACTTAGGTTGTAGATACTTTTAATGTTGCTTCTTGTTGATGGATGTGCGCGTTAGGCTCTAAAAAACTAGCCATAAGATATTAAATTAGCATAGACGTCTAAGGAAACGCGAGTGCATAGACAGGATATCATCGGTAACAGTCTTCATACTACCTTAACCCTAATATGGTTGATCCTTCTTAAGATATTTCATATAATATACTCTTGGGAGCCTTGTAATAGTCCTCATACTACCTTACTTGTGCATTGCCTTAACGGAATATTAAATAGACGGCGGGTTCGCGTAATTCGTTCATGACTTAAGAAATACTTACACAGATCATCACAAGTGTGATAAAGCAACAGATATAGGAGAAGCAATCTGAGGAGTAGTGCATGATTAGGTAAATACATCTTTTTATCATAAAGTTATCACCAGTAGTTTATATTATATTTAGTTTAATTAGCTAAAACAAACCCTCTCAAAACCATGATATTTACTTGCTTTCTTAAAAATATAAAAACACAAAAAGAATCTTCTCTCAACCCCTTAGAATTCTGTTAGACCGTGTTCGAGCCTTCCCAACCTATTCCCCTAGAGAACGATAACAACCCCTAAGTCTTGCCTATACTACACTACAAGAATTAGGTACACTGCCTAAGGGATTGTAAAGGTTCCTGTGAAGTCTTCACAACCTCCACATCAGCTATGATCTTGAATGCTCTTTGGGCAAACACTAAACAGCTTTATCTATTTTTTTTTTCAAAATGCTCATTTTCCAATGCTCCATGAAGTAGCATTTAGGAGCGTTGAGCTTTTGGAAGTTGTTTTACACATTATCATTACATAATTACATCTACAACATCGTTACCAAATGTTTTTATAGACGAAACTGTTACTGCTTATTGTTCACACTGCTGCTTCTTTTGTCAAACACACTTGTGTAACCGTTTAACCCCATCTTTTTACCACCTTTATATAACAACCATTTTTAAATTTCAACTAATCTTACCCTTGACTGGTTGATAGGAGGGTTCAAAACCAGATTGGTAAATGGTCACGAAATAGACAACACAACAACAATACCCAATTTCACCAAAGTGAGGTATGGGGACATGAGATGTACACCGTCACACCCCTACGTGATGGTAATTTGACTGCTTCGGGAACGACCTACCTTCGACAAGTGTGTGTGCAAGCAATGGCATAAAAGCAAGGACGAATTTAAGCATGTGCGGGGTGATCAACAGCACATAGCCTCCATTTTTAAGGGGCGATGACATCAAATAACGTTACTTTTATAGCATCATTTATCCTAAGTAAATTACCCACTTTTATATAATTATTGCAAGAATTGTTACTTAATTGCTTAAAGTAGATAATTGCAGTAATTATGGAGTACATTGTGAAGACAAGCTAAAAGGCGCACATTCTAGAGCTTAAATGATTCTATTTAAAGATTGATTATTTATGACTACATACACCGTATCCAGAAAAAAAGATACGGTGTATCAGCGCCTGGACTTCACAAGAAAACGCGTTTGTTCAATACCCAATACGGTGTATCGTGCTGATTAAATATGCCGTATCAAGCTGGTTAAACAATCAAAGATCATGCAATAAATGTAATTGAAGACAGTTATTACTGATTGATTATGATGTAGCGCGCACTCTAAAGAATTCACCCCAATACGATGTATTGACCTTACCCAATACGGCGTATCAGCTCATTTCTAGAGCCTATAAATAGAAGACTCAAAAACAAGTTTTCAGTGTGCTTAATCATATTCTCTATACCATAAAAATAAAAGTCAATTTTCTGAAGAAACGAAGAGCAGCCAAGGTCAAGCATCGATACTAATTCCATAGAAGACTCCGTGTAATTTCTATACTCTTGTAATCATTTAGTTTTTGGTATCGTTCGTTAACTCGGTTAGTTTACCTTGGTTGTTTGATTATACTTGTATTATTACAATGGTTATGGGTTAATACCCTTGGGTATTAGCCATTTTAATGAAGATTCAACGTTTGGTTTGTTTAGTCCCGATTGTTTAATTTATCATTAATTGTTTAATTATGTTTACCATTTCATACTTGTCTATGTGCTTAAATATGTGAACCATCATTCAACTGGTTCTAGTGAGACTGACTAAGTGATCTAGATACTGGGATGTCTCTCCATATCACGTTTTTTATATCTGTACCAATAGGATTACAAATAATGTCCTATCTTTTCCTTTAGATTAGTGAGCTTAGTTGGCTTGACAGGTGACCCTTGGATCAACGAGTACGTTCTTAATTATTGGTAAAGACTTGGGCAGTGGACTACCAGTATATAGAAGGCCGTCAAGCAGTAAGTGGGTAAAGTCCCAATGGGCTAGGGTTTAACAGATCACCATTGCTATAATCCCTAAGATAGATTATAATTAAACTAAAAGGATGCTTTATGCGGATGCGTTAATTGTGACAAGATTCAACGTGTCTAGGTCTTAGGAAGAAGTACCGCCTAAGTCTTAAGAATGACATGACGCCTCGAGATAAGCACTCATTGCACTAAACAAACAAACCAATGTTTAATCGGATTTAATATGACAAATACAGTTTTCTATCATTTGGGTTGACCGCTCTTTTATCTTTTGATTATCTTCTTGCGTGATTATTGTGTATTGAATTGATTTAAGTCACCACAAAACATGTGCCAGTGTCTTAGGCTGAACCCCCCCTTATCATTAAAGCTAGGTTTAGCATAGGTTTAACATTAATTAGAAATAACATAGAATTAACTAGACTAATAGACTAAATAAACTACTCATAGAATATAAGGTTAACTTTCTCGCTCTTAGTGTTCGACACTCTACTTACCAACGAAGCTACATCTCGACCAGGTACACTGCCCGTTAAAGTGTTATTTTAGGTTAAGTTGACAAAATATAAATTTAAAACTTGAACTTTCATAATCTACAACCTTACAACGACACATCAAGTTTTTGGCGCCACTGCTGGGGAGTAAAAATTGTTTAATCTTTATTTTTATTAGTATTTTTCCCCTTAATTAGCGTATCTTAAAAATAATTTAATTAGCATGATTTAATTCTGTTTGTATTTGATTAATTGTTTGTTTAAATTTCTGCATTATTTAATTGTTTTTCAAAGTACTCTATTCTGGTAGATCACCTGATACGGCGTATCCACCAGTTGGATACGACGTATCAAACTTTCTACCCAGATACAGCGTATTGATTTCTGTAGTCTAAACAACGCATTCTGTTCTTCCAAATAATACGGCGTATTCTCCACACTCAATATGACATACTGACATTTAGCAGATTGATACGGCATATTCAAATCAATTGAATATGGCGTATCGATCACCTGACACGGTAACAGAACTATATTTGATTTCCGTGTTTGATTTTTTGTATTTTTTTCAAGAGCCTGTCCTACTAATTTATTGTCCTCTGTTTAAGGTGATGCATGACAAGGAGTTCCACTAAGGAACTATTTACACGTTTGGATAACCCGGAAAGAGTATTTCGCTCTAAAAGGAGGCTTTTCGAGACATCTGATCTTGTAGAATCGAATTCACCCAAATTTGTTTTGTTTTCTGATATCAAAGAACATTTAGAAGAAGAAACCACAAAAGAAATGACAGAAACAATAGAACAATACATGAGCAAGACCTGTGGGGATTATGGGTCCAGCGTTACTTGGCCTAAGAAAAATACTAATACCCACTTTGAATTGAAAGGGCATTTTCTCAAAGAACTCTGCAATAATACTTTCAGAGGATCAAATCATTCTTCGAGCTTTCCCTATATCCCTAACTGGTGCCGCAAGCCTTTGGTTCAGGAACGAACCAGCTGGTTCACTTTTAACTTGGGAAGTCCTGAAATTGAAGTTTCTAAGCAAATATTGTTCGCCTGCTCGTACTGCAAAGAAAATGGAGGAAATTAACAACTTTCAACAGGAACCTGGCTAGAGCCTTTTCCAAGCTTGGGAAAGATTTAAAGAACTTTTGATGAAATGTCCTCAACACTATTTGACTGATATGCAAGATGTAATCTTGTTTTATAACGGGCTAGATGTTTCGACCAGGCAGATCCTTGATTCGAAAGGTGTCGTTCCCTCTATGATTGCTGCCAACGCAAAAGTAACCATCCAACAGATGGCCGAATATTCTTAGAAATGGCACATTGGACCATCAAGAACCAAAAGTACTAAAACTTCTGATGGATTAGCTGCTATCCAAGCTTAATTCAACAATCTTGGGAGAGAAATTAAGAAGGTAAACGAGAAGGTATATGCTGCTCAGGTGGGGTGCAAACTATGTAAGGGACCACATTACACCAAAGACTGTCCACTCAAGAAGAGGGGAAAACCCTTGAAGAAGCTTACTATACACAGTTTATTGCACCCAACCAACCTGGAGGGCAGTATAGAGCAGCAGGGCTAGGATTCTACCAACGAAACAACGAAAACTCTTCGTATACCGATCGAAGGAAAACTATGGAGGAATCACTGACCAAATTCAAGGCTGAATTAACAAAGAGACATGAGGAGAACTCAACATAATCAAAGAAATTCTAGCTTTTACCGATGCAGCTATCAGAAATCAAGGAGCTTTAATTAAGATCTTGGAAATTCAAATTGGACAAATGAGTAATGTCTTACAAGAAAAAGGATTCGGAAGTCTGCCCAGCTCAACAAAAATGAATCCAAGGGACCATGTCAAATCGATTTCGACTGCTAAAGTTGATTCAACTGGGATACGCCGTATCGGATCAGGTTCATACGTCATATCGGGCTCACAGTGCACTAACATATTTTATAAAACAATTCCATTTCCTAGGCGACTACGTGATTACTACTGTGATGAATGGAAGGAGGCACGTGAACTAAAGATTCTGGAAACCTACTCAATCGGGACCACACTTCATGACAACACCTTGCCTCAGAAAGAAAAGGACCTAGGAAGTTTTTACTCTACTATGTTTTATTCATAATGTTTGTTTTGATAAAACCCTTGTTGACCTGGGAGTAAGTGTAAGTGTTATGCCATTCTCTACCTACACCAACCTTGGTTTAGGAGATTTAGCTCACACTAGGTTAACTGTTGAACTGGCTGACAGAACAATTAAACATCCAAGGGGTATTGCTGAAAATGTGCTAGTCAGGATTGGTAAAATTATTTTCCCCATAGACTTTATTATCTTGGACATACCCGAGGACGACGATGTCCCCTTGATCCTCGGACGACCATTTTTGTCTACTGCCCATGCCAAAATAGATGTTTACAAAAGAAAATTTACTCTAAGGGTAGGGGAAGAGAAAATTGTTTTCAAAAGCATTAAACCAGCCACTAGCATAATTAGAAGGGTCTATACGTTAATAAATCATTCGACCCACACTATGGTGATTATATTGAATTAAATGATTTAGACGTACCTCTAGAACCTAGGATGAATCAAGATGATAACTTTGAGCCAACCATTGATGAAAATGTTATTGTCAATGAGCCTACTAGCAAACATTGTTACAAAATGAAATTTTCTTGTATGATTGGGTATAAACATGTTAATGTTGACTTCCTCCCTACTTTGTCCATTAATATGATGACCAAACGCTTTTATAATTATATAATTAAGGACAAAGGTGATCATGAAGGGATGAAACTAACTGAAACTTTATTTGACATACCTATTTTCGTTGGGAATTTTTCTATCATTTCAGGTTTTACGATCATTGACGATATGGATGTAACAAGTGGTGTTGTGCTCGGCATGCCGTTTTGCAAGAAGTTTCTGTCATGCCAAAAGATTATGGAGAAATTCGCACACTAGGACGAGTGCGAGCAAAGAAAAAAGGAATGAAGAGAAGAAAAAGTCTAACTTAAAGACTAGCTGAAAGAAAAGTGATTACCGGAAGACAACCTGACTGTTTTTAATTCTTGCTAAGTCTGTCTTCCCAGACATTCCATACAGCGTATCGAACCCCTATGGATATGCCGTATGGACCTGTCTAGACGTTATCATTCTTTAATTTATGTATTTAAATTCCTGCAACTTTAAAACATTTATTTTTATAGGATGCAATACGGCATATCCTTGGGTTTGGGATACAGCGTATTAACTCTATGTACAGTATGTGTGTTTATTTCTCCGCATTGTAACCATTGTAAATCCGAGATAGAATTGCACGTTTTGTCTTCTATAACTTTTGTGCAGGACCTTGTTGTAAAGAAATCGACGAATTGGTTATGGTATACTCTGGAAAAAGATGTTTGTTGAACTTATACGGGCATTCTGACGCCTCTTTAACACACTTTTGCTCAAGAACTCAAATTGCAGAATTATCCCGAGCAAAATATCAGGGAATTTTCTTCTTCTAATTCTATTTCCTATTTTCTTTAACTATTTTATCTATACAACGAGGACGTTGTATAATTTAAGTGGAGGGTGGAGAATTAGAACTCCTACTTGTCCTTCTTTTTACAAATAATATGTTATATGCTTAATATGCAAATTTAAATTTTTTTTAGCATACTTTTGTAAAACTTGCCAGTTACATGACCTCACGCACAATAACCCTTAATATCAAACTGTGAGAATTAAGCCTATTTCGTTTCTAAATGTTTACAAAAAAATTCCATACAAGTATGTGTGTGCCGAAAGACTTGTTAGAATGTCAATTCCAAGATCTTCAATTATAACCTACAATGTAATATCAAAGGATGTGTATTTCCTTGTTAAAACATGCATCAAAATGAGAATCCATACAATGATATGTCAAATAAATTCAATATCACTAAGTATGAAATTTTTGATTTTTATACGATGACTTATGATATGACTATCATTATATGAATTCTTATTCTGTGTGGTCTTGTAAATGTTGATAGAATGGCTCAAGGGACACTGACATCTAGAGCACAGCATGTTCATCAGGCTGCCTATTAGGAAAAACTTGTTGCTGATATGTTTCCGTAGAGCTCTTGAAGCACAAGCTGCTACCACGACAAATGCTAACAATACCAATAGGAACAACGGATAAGGATCAGATTCTGTAGCCAAGAAATTTAGCTACAAAGAGTTTATGAGCTGCCAACCTTTCAATTTTAAAGGTATAGAAGGCGCTGTTGGCGTCATCCGTTGGTTTGAACAAACTGAATCGGTATTTTCCCGTAGCAACTGTACCGAGGACTGCAAAGTGAAATTTGCTATGGATTACTTTGACTGAGAAGATTTGTCTGGTGGAATTCATTGCCTATTGGAAATAGAGGAAGTTACAAGATCACCTGGTCCGAGTTTAAGAAGGCTATTATTAAGAATGAATTATCCCTCGACTGAGGTCAGAAAATAGAAGATGATTTTACAATTATGATTGTAAATGGGAATGATCTCAAGACTTACGTTAGAAGATTCCAGGAATTGGCAGTCTTATGCCCAACTATGGTGCCAAATTCTGAGAAACTCATGGAAGTCTTCATCGGGGATTACCCAGAAGTATTAAAGGAAATGTTACCGCTTCAAAGCCTCAAACTTTGGAGGACGCCAATTACCGTAATCAAGTTAATGGATTCAAGTAACAAAGCCATACATTATGTGCAAGGAATCAATGATCACAAACAAAAGTTTGATGATAGAAGAACCTTCAACAACAACAACTACCAAAATAACCGCAACAACAACAATAACAACCGCAACAATCATCACCACCAACAGCATAATAGAAGACAAGAAACTTTCAAGGCTTATGCTGCCGCCCCAAACTGAAAACAGTAGTATACTGGAAGCTTCCCTGTGTAGAAAATGTACCCTGCATCACCACAGGACCATTGCACTGTTTAAGTGCCACCCACAAATTGCAACTCCATACTAGCCTAATCCCTTCAACCAATTTTCATCATTTACCATCACAACAACTCCATACTATCCTAGTCCCTTCCACCAATTTATCAAGAACAAAGATAATATCAAGAGCATGAACATAAATATACAACTTAACTAGTCTAATTTTTTAAGTATTCATTTTAACAACAAAACGAATATTTCATCAAGTATTTTATAAAGTGACTATAAAAAGTGTAATACGTGTAGTTCCATATTTCTATTACCTATTTTATAACATTTTCACAAGATTACATTTAGAGAGTTTTGTTAGTTTTCTTTAGAAAATCATTTAACACAAAAATTAGTGGTGATATAATTTCCTGAATGTAATGATATAAACAAAATGTATGAAACGAAATTATGTATGAAATGAGCATCTTAGATGGATGAGAAGATGAGTTTAACAAGTATACACACAATCAAACCCCAAATATTTGTTTGATTAACACTTAAACCCTTAAAACTCTTTGCAAAATACTTGTAATTATCAAAAACCCAAATGTTCTTGCTTCCTTGTGGTTTGTCGTGACTTAGAGAGCAAAGGAGAGAAAGATAATTATTTTTTCTATGTGAAAATGAATGTGAAGATTCATGCTAGTTGTTAGTTTATTTCAACATAAGTGGTAAGTCCTAAAGTGATTGTAGGAGAGTATAGAAAGAATAATGCCAATCCTTTTGGTTCTTGTGTTATTTAGCCGTTCACAAGACATCCCAAAATGCTAGGTATGGGTCTTTGGTTGTCTCAAGATCACATGTAATGTTGGGATTAAAAGACTTCATGATGATCTTGAAGTTACTACTGCTAACATTTGTGTTACTACTGCTAAGCTAAAGTTAGTGTTGTTCATTAAATCTAATGAAAAATATGCTAAGTAGTTAGTACTGCTAGTTCATAGTTACTACTGCTAGTGTAACTTAGTACTGCTAGTGTATATTAGTACTGCTAGTTACTACTGCTAGTATATGTTAGTACTGCTAATGTAAAGTTAGTACTGCTGGTGAAGATTGAAGAAAATATTCTAAGTAGTTACTACTGCTTGTACACAGTTAATGCTGCTGGTGTATAAGTTACTACTGCTGGTGTTAGAAGTTAATGCTGCTAGTACAAAAGTTACAACTGCTCAAAGATTAAGACTGCTGAAAGAGTTTCTACTGTCAAGGGATGGATAAAGACAGAAGAAATGATAAAGATTGATTAGAGATCAAGATTACTTATGTGATAAGTATTATTTATTTATAGAATAGATCATAGAAAATATTCTAAGTTTTAGAAATATATTGTAAATCGACTAGGACTCCTTGGTGTATAAAAGGAGGTCATAGGGCATAGAGTTTGCAATCTAGAAAAATATACAAGAGTCGTATAGTTCATAGCTTTAAGGTTTTGTAACCCTAATACTAGGAGAGTATTCGTATTATTTGTAATAATAATATTGGAGCTTTTATTGTTGAATTATATTGTTTTGTGTTACTGTTTTATTGAAGAATTCTTCTTATATTAAAGATTAGTTACCGCATAATCTTTAGTATTATCAAACAAAGTTTCTTAATTAAGTTGTGCTAGATTTATCTAGGATAACTAAACCTTAAACAAGCTTAAGGAATTCGATCATTAGAAGTTAACTGGGATCAACAAGTGGTATCAGAACTTGTTA
This sequence comes from Tanacetum coccineum, assembly GCA_026074375.1. NCBI lineage: Eukaryota > Viridiplantae > Streptophyta > Magnoliopsida > Asterales > Asteraceae > Tanacetum > Tanacetum coccineum. The sequence goes on along the minus strand of BQNB010004929.1, from coordinate 18,549 downwards.
CTTTGAGAAACTTTGCTAGAAGATATGGATTCAGAATCTGCACATATGGTGGCTGCATCTAAGGTTCCAATGCTCAAACCTGGTGAGTTTGAGTTATGGAGGATAAGAATAGAACAATACATCCAGATGATTGATTATGCATTATGGGAAGTCATAGAGAATGGAAACACTACACCAAAAACAACAGTTGTGGAAGGTGTTGAGAAAATAATACCTCCTACAACTGCTAAAGTGAAGGCTCAGAAAAGGTTAGAAGTGAAGGCCAGAAGCACCTTGATGATAGGAATACCTAATGAACATCTGTTAAAGTTCAACTCCATCAAGGATGCTAAGTTGCTGCTGGAAGCTATTGAAAAGAGGTTTGGTGGGAATGTTACTACAAAGAAAACTCAAAGAAATATCTTGAAATAGCAATATGAAAACTTCACTGCTCCTAGCTCGATAAACCCTTGATCAAACTTTTAATAGACTTCAGAAGCTTGTGAGTCAGCTGGAGATTTTGGGTGAAACACTTTCACAAGAAGATGTGAACCAGAACTTGTTGAGAAGTTTGTCACCAAAATGGAACACACATGCTGTTGTATGGAGGAATAAGCCTGAATTAGAGACAATGAGCATGGATGATCTCTACAACAATCTCAAAGTATATGAATCAGAAGTCAAAAGGACATCAAGCTCAAATACAAGCACACAGAACATGGCTTTTGTGTCCTAATTAAATAACAACTCTGGCAGCAGTAATGAAGTAGTTAATACTGCTTATGGAGTTTCTACTGCCAGCACTCAAGTTAATACCGCTAACTCTTCAAATGTTGATAACTTGAGTGATGTTGTTATTTATGCATTCTTGGCTAGTCAACCAAACAGTCCTCAACTTGTTACTGAGGACTTACAACAAATTCATCCATATGACATTGAAGAGATGGATTTAAGATGGAAAATGACCATGTTGACTATAAGGGCTAGAAGATTATTGAAGAATACTTAAAGGAGGCTTACAATCAATAGCACTGAGAATATTGGCTTTGACAAGTCCAAAGTAGAGTGCTACAACTGCCACAAGAAGGGACATTTTGCTAGGGAATGCAGAGCTCCAAGGAATCAAGACTACAAGAACAAGGAAAGTACTAGAAGGAATATACATGTGGAAACTTCCACTTCTACAGCTTTGGTGTCATGTGATGGTCTTGGTGGGTATGACTAGAGTGATAAGGCAGAGGAAGGACCTAATTATGCACTCATGGCTTACTCATCTTCAAGTTCTGACTCAGAGGTATCTAACATTCAAATTGTTCAAAATATTGTTTAAAAACTATTGAAACACTTAAATCTCAATATGATCAAATACATAAATATTTTAAGAAATCTAAGTTAATGGTTCTAGCTTACAAGACAGGATTAGAGTCAGTAGAAGAGAAACTTGAAGTTTATAAGGCAAATGAGTCTATTTATTCACAAGATTTAAATGTCTTAAAATTTGAAATTAAATGTAAAGATATAGCTATCAAAGAGCTCAGGAAGAAGCTAGAAATAGCTCAAAAAGAAAAAGATAGCATTCAATTTAATGTAGATAAATTTGAAAATGCATCTAAAAGTTTAGACAAGCTCATAGAGTGTCAGATTGTTGATAATTGCAAGAAAGGCTTAGGATATAATGCAGTTCCACCTCCCTACACAGGAAACTTTATGCCTCCTACACCTGACATGTCTTTTACTGGTTTATATGAGTTTGTTAATAAGCCTATAGTTGAGAACATAGAGTCTGATGAAGAAGTGTCTAAGGTAGTTAGGAAGTCTAATGATTCTCTAATTATTGAAGATTAGGTGTCATATAGTGAGGAAGAAGATGCGTCTCAAACTAAAACTGAGAAGAAAACAGTTAAGTCTAGTATTGTAAAGATAGAGTTTGTCAAACCTAAGCAACAAGAGAAAACTGCTAGGAAAATTGTTTAAAAATTTGAGAAATATAGGCAAAACACTCACAGTCCAAAAGGCAATTAAAAAAAACTGGAACAATATGATGTCTCAAAGACTAGGAAGCAAATTTGAGATGTTTAACAAAGCTTGTTATGTGTGTGGAACTTTTAATCATTTGCAGGTTGATTGTAATTATCAAAGGGTGGTAAAACCTATTTGGAACAATGCTAAAAGGGTGAATCATCATAATTTTGCCAAAAAGACTCACCCCTTCCCTAAAAAGAACATGGTTCCAAGAGCAGTACTAATGAAGTCTGGCTTAGTATCAGTTAATACTGCTAGACAAGTTAATGCTGCTCACTCAAAAACAACAGTGAATGCTGCTAGACCAATCTCATATCTTTCTAAAACAACACATTCAACTGTTAAGAGGCCCATTCATAAGAACATAACATCTAAAAATAGTAATTTTAATTAGAGGGTTAATACTGTTAGGGATAAAAATGTTAATACTGCTAGGCTAGAAGCAGTAGTTAATGTTGTTAAGGGAAATAATGTTAATGATGTTAAGGCCTCAGCTTGTTGTGTTTAGAAACCAAAGACTAAAGTTTTAGACCATGTTTCTAAACATAACAATGCATCAACCATCCTAAAAAGGTTTGATTATATTGATGCACAAGGCGGATCCAATTTAGTGATGGCTTGGGTCCCTAAAAGAAACTGATTTTCTTATCTGATGTGCTGGGCAATAAACCAAATGGATTTACAGGATAAAAGAGTAATTGATAGTGGATGCTCAAGGCACATGACAGGGAACATGTCCTGTCTTACAGACTATGAAGAGATAGATGGAGGATATGTTGCTTTTGGAGGGAACCTCAAAGGAGGGAAAATCACATGAAAAGGTATCATTAAAACTAGTAATCTAGATTTTAAAAATGTGTATTTTGTGAGAGAGTTAAAGTTTAATCTCTTTAGTGTCTCACAAATGTGTGATAAAAAGAATAGTGTTCTTTTATTCTTTTTAATGACACTGAATGTATTGTTTTATCTCCAAACTTTAAGTTAATTGATGAAAGTCAAGTTGTACTTAGAGTTCCTAGAAAGAACAATATGTATAGTGTTGATTTAAAGAACATAGTTCCTAAAAGAGGTTTAACTTGCCTTTTTGCAAAATCCACATCTGATGAATCTAAACTTTGGCATAGAAGGCTAGGTCACTTAAATTTTAAAACCATGAATAAATTGGTTAAGGGAAATCTTGTAAGAGGTTTACCTTCTAAACTTTTTGGAAATGATCAAACCTGTGTTGCTTGTCAAAAGGGAAAGCAGCACAGAGCCTCTTGTAAGTCCAAAACAGAGAACTCAATCAGTCTTCCTTTACATTTATTGCATATGGACTTGTTTGGTCTAACATTTGTAAAAAGCCTTATGAAGAAAATGTATTACCTAGTTGTCACAAATGATTATAGTAGGTTTACATGGGTTTTCTTTCTAGCTACTAAGGATGAGACTAGTGGCATTCTTAAGTCCTTTATATCTGGGATAGAAAATCTAGTAGATCACAAGGTTAAGGTGATTAGATGTGATAATGGGACTGAGTTCAAGAACAGAGAAATGAATCTGTTTTGTGACAATATAGTGTAGCTAGAACTCCTCAACAAAATGGAGTTGCTGAGAGGAGAAATAGGACACTAATTGAGGCTGCTAGGACTATGCTAGCTGATTCTAAGTTGCCAACTACTTTTTGGGCAGAAGTAGTTAATACTGCTTGCTATGTGCAAAATAGAGTGTTAGTAGTTAAGCCTCATAACAAGACCCCATATGAACTTTTTCATGGTAAAACACCAACTTTAAGTTTTATAAGAACATTTGGGTGTCCTGTTACCATTCTCAATACCATAGATCACTTAGGCAAATTTGATGGTAAGGCTGATGAAGGTTTCTTTGTTAAATACTCTTTGAATAGTAAAGCCTTTAGAGTATCAATAGTAGAACAAGGATAGTGGAAGAAAACTTACATAATAGGTTTAGTGAGAATACACCTAATGTTGTAGGTAGTAGACCAGATTGGCTATTTGATATTGATGCACAAACAAGAACAATGAATTATAAGACAATTGTTGCAGGTACACAGTCTAATGGTTTTGCAAGTACAAAAGCAAGTGATAATGCAGGTCAAGCTAGAAAGGAGACAGAACCTGTCAGAAATTACATTTTGCTACTATTATAGCCTGCTGATCCATCATTTTCCCAAGATCTAAAAAGTTCTCAAGATGATGAATCTAAACCTTTAAGTGATGATGAAAAGAAGGTTGATAAAGATCCAAGAAAATATAGTGAAAGTATTGATCAAGAGAAGGATGATAATATTAACAACACTAACAATGTTAATGCTGCTAGCACAAATGAAGTTAATGCTATTAGTGGAAAAACAAGCATTAAACTTCTAGATGATCCAAATATGCCTGCTTTGGAAGATTTAAGCATATTTGACCTCTCAAGAGATAATGAAGATGTTGGTGCAGAGGCTGACATAAACAATTTGGATACAACAATCCAAGTCCGTCCTAATCTAACCACACGAATTCATAAAGATCATCCTCTCAATCAAGTGATTGGAGATTTTCAATCAATTACACAAACAAGAAACATGACAAAGAATTTAGAGGAGCATGGGTTTGTTAGTACTATTCAACAAAGAACAAACCATAAAGACCTTCAAAACTGCTTGTTTGCTTGCTTTTTATCACAGGAAGAACCCAAAAAGGTAATTCATGCATTGAAGGATCCAAGCTGGATAGAGGCTATGCAAGAAGAGCTTCTACAATTTAAGCTACAAGAAGTTTGGACTTTAGTGGATTTACCAAATGGAAAAGGGCTATAAGCACTAAATGGGGTTTCAGGAATAAAAAGGATGAAAGAAGAATTATGATAAGAAATAAAGCAAGATTGGTTGCTCAAGGGTGCACACAAGAAGAAGGGATTGACTATGATGGAGTCTTTGCCCCTGTTGCAAGAATTGAAGCAATTAGGCTATTTTTAGCTTATGCTTCATTTTAAGATTTTGTGGTGTATCAAATGGATGTAAAAAATGCTTTTCTCTATGGGAAGATTGAAGAAGAGGTGTATGTATGTTAACCACCAGGATTTGAAGATCCAGACTTTCCTGATAGAGTATATAAGGTTGAAAAAGCACTATATGGAATACATCAAGCCCCTAAAGCTTTGTATGAAACCTTGTTAACATATCTGTTGGACAATGAGTTTCAAAGAGGGAAAATTGACAACCTTATTCATCAAAAGGTACAAAGGTGATATTTTGCTGGTCTAAGTTTATGTGGATGATATCATCTTTGGTTCAACAAAGAAGGAGCTATGCAATGCATATGAAAAGTTGATGCATGAGAAATTTCAGAAGAGTTCTATGGGAGAACTTACATTCTTTTTGGGATTACAAGTGCAGCAGAAGAAGGATGGCCTATTTATTAGTCAAGATAAATATGTTGGTGAAATTTTAAAGAAATTTAGGTTTGCAGAAGTCAAGACTGCTAGCACACCAATAGAAACTCAAAAGCCTTTGCTCAAGGATGAAGATGGTGAAGAAGTGGATGTTCATATGTATAGGTCAATGATTGGTTCATTGATGTATCTTACATCTTCAAGACCTGACATCATGTTTGTAGTGTGTGCCTGTGCTAGATACCAAGTCAATCCAAAAGTTTCACATCTTTATGCTGTGAAAAGGATTTTTAGGTACTTAAAAGGTCAACCAAAATTGGGCCTTTGGTATCTAAAAGATTCTCCTTTTGATTTGGTAGCATGCACTGATAGTGATTATGCTAGAGAAAGCTTGGATAGGAAGTCTACAACAGGAGGTTGTCAATTCCTTAGAAGTAGATTGATATCATGGCAGTGCAAGAAACAGACAGTGGTTGCAAATTCCACAACAAAAGCTGAATATGTGGCCTCTTCAAGTTGCTGTAGACAAGTGCTTTGGATTCAGAATCAACTCCTTGATTATGGGTACAATTTTATGCATACCAAGATCTTTATTGACAATAACAGTATATGGAAAACTAGAAGGGGGGTTGAATAGTTTACCGCTTTTTAATTTAAGGTTTTAAAGTGTTTGTAAAAAAATTCTAGATTCGACTTTATGTGAATTCAACACTTGCACAATATGAACAATATACTTATCTAAACAATTAATAGGATAGTATGAGAAAATAATGTAAGACAAAAGATAAGAGTAAGAACAATCAAACCACAACGCGAGGATTTATAGTGGTTCGGCAACGAAGCACCTCTTCGCCCTACTCCACTCCTCGAGCACCTAACTCGAGAGTTTTCTTCACTATGTCAACAAGATCCCTTATGGCGGAGAAAACCTTACACAACTTTCGCTTATCTTGATTTCTGACACTAAGCTAGATATCGAGTTCTAATCTTAGCTAGAACCAATCTACCACAACTTCACAACTTCACTACACAACTTTGCTTCACGACTTGATCACGACTACACAACTTCTTCACACCTTAGTTTTCTTCACACCACTACTTCACCAAGCCACTACTATAATCACACCTAACTAACACTACTAGGAAAGATCACCAAGATCCAACTATACTTACAACAATCACCAAGATCTAACAACTACACAACTTTACAAGATTTACAAATGATTTACAAGTTATGATATGGATGCAATAAGATTGCAACAACACACAAAGGTGTAATACTTCTTCACTTGATGATGGAAGTATTCTTCTCTTGCACTTGAGGAATTGAGCTTGGATCACTTGGAAACAAAGCTTTATGATTAAATGATCAAAGGATTTTAATGAGATGTGTGGGCTGTTTTTGATCAGAAAGAATGAGTGCAAAAGGTGAGAAAATAGTGGGGAATAGTCCAGTATTTATAGGACATTCTGGAGGAGCGTCTACCTATGGGCGGTCCCCTTAAATAGGTGGGCGGTCCCCTTAAAGATAAGGGGGCCGCCCGTGTATTTAAGGGGGCCGCCCTAGACTAGGTATATATCTATACTCTCTATTCACAAACCTTAACTCAATTTCATTATTCATCATCAAAACCCAGCACAAATGGCGAATCTAAAGTTTGCAGATACTCACAACATGGTCGCATTTTTGTCTAAACCTGCTAAAAGTGAAGGGTTTGAACAAATTGGGTGGATTTTTTGAATGCACACACCATAAAGTATGCTTTAACTGTTAATCCCACTATATACACTTCGTGCATTGAACAATTCTGTGTTGGGAATTATATTTGAGTTGATAAGACAAAACATATGAAAGATGAAGGACTTAAAATACAAAGGAGGAATTCTTCAAATGATGGAAGATTACAGAAGATTTCCAAGAAGATAATTATAAAAGTTAGGAAGATTTAAGTTGTTTCCTAATACTTATCCTTTGTAAACCTAATATCTCTAGTATATAAAGAGATATAGGTCGTATAGTTTTTTGTGTGTCAAAGATGTAAACACCAAAAAAGTGTGTGTATGTATGTTCTTGGCGTCAAGTTCTCGAAGGAGACCCCTAGGTTTGGTTGGTTTAGCCTCAAGGATCTTTGATTCCTTGTTATAGTTTAGATAACACGTACTACCATTGATCAAGGTAGAATTGAGGCTTGTAGTAGTCATGTATCATAGAAGATAATGATGAAACCTTGTTAGAGTAACATTGATTTTATGTTTAATTCCGCTGTGCATATATGTTATTATCTTTGTTATCATGATCCTAGATGAGGTCTAAACAACCCCGAGCTATAAACGATCAAAGAACCTATCAGGTTGTTCTGGTTTATCAGGTGGTATCAGAGCCACGGGGCTCTCGATCTAGGATCTACAAGGTTGTTTTTATAGTCGAATTCATGAAGGAAAAGGGATTCAAGTTTCTGGTTTTTCGGCTATAAGTGAAGTTCAGTGAGGATTATGGTTTTTGGTGAACAGGTTTCACGTCCTTGGTGTTTGTTAATACACCAGATCTATGGATCTGTATGTTCTTGGCTCCTGATTTAATTTAAGTATTGAGGTTTCAAATCGAATATGTTGAAGTAACAGTGATCGACGTCGAGAAGTCAAAGAAAGGTTACATGCTTTCATAACCCACGTGAATACAAAGGTGACAAGAAAAGAAAGGTTATTTGGTTCTTTTATTATTATTTAACAAATAGAAGTCACAATTGCTTCAGTCACTCAAATTATTATTTTTAATTCGATTGTTGAGAAGCCAGTAGATTCACTTTGAAGTTTTGGTGTCAAAACTTTAAAAGGTTTGGCTTATTGGTATCTATTCTTAAATGATCAAGACAACGTTAGGTCTAATGGTGATTGAATTATTGGTTTGATGTTGTTAAGCTGCTCGTGTTTGTTAGTAGTGTCAATTGGTTCATGATATTTGTGCTGCCTAGATTTATTAATACTGCTCGTCAAAGATATGTTAATACTGCTTCCATGAGTTACTGTTGCTTGGGTTTAAATATAAGTTAATACTGCCAATACAATATTAGTACTGCCAGCTTATTTGTTACTACTGTTAGATTAGTGACACTTTAGTGACAGATTAGTGACACTAAAAAGTGTCACTAAAAGCTAAGGGGAAGAAGATTTACAAAGAAGATGTGCAACTTACAGATCCTTGGTGGTATTGCATAGATCCTTATTCTTTCCTATATATATTAGCTTCAGGGGAAGTTTGTGCTTATATGGTTTTGTCATTATCAACTATGGGAAGATAGTCACATATTTATCCTGGCTGATAAATATTCCATCTGCTTTCTGCTTCACTTGCAGACCTAAGAAGAAGGTGAGTTCTCCCATAGAACTCATTTGAAATTTGTCATGCATCAGTTTCTCAAACTCAAGACACAACTCCTTCTTTTTAGAGCCAAAGATAATATCATCAACATAGACATGTACAAGCAAAATATCCCCCTTTTGCTTTTTGATAAACAAGGTCTGATCTATCTTTCCTCTATGAAACCCATTGTCCAATAAATACTTGGCCAAGGTCTCATACCAGGCTCTTGGAGCTTGATGCAAACCATAAAGTGCTTTCACCACCTTGTAAACCTTGTTAGGATAGTCAGGATCTTCAAACCCTGAACGCTGACACACATATACCTCCTCTTTAATCTGACCATAAAGGAAAGCACTTTTGACATCCATTTGGTACACCATAAATCCCATAAAGGAAGAATAAGCTAAGAACAGTCTTATTGCCTCAATTCTTGCTATAAGGGCAAAAACTTCATCATAGTCTATGCCTTCTTCTTGAGTATATCCCTGAGCAACTAGCCTTGCCTTGTTACTGATGACTATGCCTCTTTCATCTTTCTTATTTCTAAAAATCCATTTTGTACCAATGGCCCTTTTTCCCTTAGGTAAATCCACTAGAACCCAAACCTTTTGAAGCTTAAACTGTAGAAGCTCTTCTTGCATTGCTTCTACCCAAGCTGAATCACTTAGAGCTTTGGTAACCCTTTTAGGTTCTTCCTGGGATAGGAAACAGAAAAACATACAAGTATGAAGGTTTTCATGAGTTTTCCCTTTATAAACGGCACTGAGAAATCCTTGTTCATTTGCAGTTTTAGTCATTTCTCTTGTCTGTACACCAGATTGTATATCACCAATCATATGATTAAGTGAATGATCTTTATGGATTCTTGTATTTGGAGTAGTTAGAACTTGATATGAGGCATTAAGGTTGCTCATATCCATTTCTGTTTCATCACCAAATAAATCAGCATGTGTGGCTTCAGATGTAACATTGTCTCTCAATGAAAATATGTCTGAGACAGTTTGAGAGCGATTTGACCTAGTGGTAATAACTGTTGGACTAACAATATTAATATGTAGACTATCAGTTTTAAGATTTGCACTAACAGTATTAATGCTTGGCCCAGCAGTATTAATATTTGGAGTACAGCTTTCAGGTTTCTCTTGGTCATCAACTCTACTTTCTTTACTAACCCCTTCATCATCCTTCTTTTTGGCATCACAAGAAATTTCTGGTTCATCATGACTAACATTCATTGAAGGAGAATCAATCAATGAAGAATCTTTCCACAGAGGCATCACAATGTAGTCTTGGCTAGTGTCAGTTTCCTTGCTAGTAGAACCTTTACCAAAACTGACTTCTAAACCTGCAAAATCATTAGAGTTTGTACCTGCAATAACTGGCACGTAATTCATTGATTTTGTTAGACTATCAAGATCAAATAGCCATTTTGGACCATCCCCTGAAACAATAGGTTTATCCTCCAAGAACCTAATGTGCAAGTTTTCTTCTACTCTCTTGGTTCTAATGTTGTATACTCTAAAAGCCTTACTAGTCAATGAGTATCCAACAAAGAATTCATCAACATATTTTCCATCAAACTTGCCAAGATGATCTAAGGTATTAAGAATAGAAACATGACACCCAAATGGTCTCATGAAGCTTAGAGCGGGAGTTCTACCTTTAAACATTTCATAAGGTGTCTTGTTATGAGGCTTAACTATTATTACCCTATTCTGCACATAGCAAGCAGTATTAACTGCTTCAGCCCAGAATGTAGTGGGTAACTTAGAGTCTGCTAACATGGTTCTAGCTGCCTCAATCAGTTTCCTATTTCTCCTTTCAGCAACACCATTTTGCTAAGGAGTTCTAGCTACACTATATTCTCTCTTAATGCCTTTTTGTTCACAAAACTCATTCATAACTCTATTCTTAAACTCTGTCTCATTGTCACATCTGATTATTTTTACTTTCTTATCAACTAGGTTTTCTATCTCAGTTATAAAGTTCTTAAGGATGCCACTAGTCTCATCCTTAGAGGCTAAAAAGAAAACCTAAGTGAATCTGCTATAATCATCAGTAACCACAAGACAATATTTCTTATTCATTAGGCTGCTAACAAAAGTTGGACCAAACAAGTCCATATGCAACATGAATAAAGGCTGAGTAATAGAGTTCTGAACTTTGGACTTACATAAGGCTTTGTGTTGCTTTCCCTTAAGGCAAGCAACACATGTTTGGTCATTTTCAAAACGTTTTGAGGGCAATCCTCTCACAAGATTGTCCTTAACAAGTTTATTTATAGTTTTAAAGTTTACATGACCAAGCCTCCTATGCCATAGCATTGATTCATCAAGTGTGGCTTTTGCAACAAGACAAGTTAAACTCTCTTTAGGAACTATGTTCTTCATATCAATACTGTACATGTTGTTCTTTCTAGTAATTTCAAGTAAAATCTGACTTTCATCAGGTAACTTAAAATCAGGAGATAGAACAAAACATGCAGTGTCAGTAAAAAGAACACAGTTCTTTTTGTCACATATTTGTGAGACACTAAAAAGGTTAAATTGTAACTCTTTGACAAAGTACACATCCTGAAAATCAAGCTTACCCATTTTGAGAGTACCTTTACCAGTGATCTTTCCTCCTATGACTCCTCCACCAAAGGTAAAATATCCTCCATCAAACTCCTGGAAATCTGAGAGATAGGAAATGTTGCTTGTCATGTACCTAGAGCATCCACTATCCACATAGCATTGATCATCAGTTGGTGGATTGCCCTGCACATAAAAATAAGGAATTCAGTTTCCTTTGGGGACCCACGCCATTACTGACTTGAATCTGCCACGTGCATCAATATAATTATGTTTCTTCAAAGTGATTGATGCACTATCAAGTTTGGTAGGTCTCTAAACCCAACATGCTGAGGCCTTAACAGCATTTTCCTGATTAGCCCTAACAGTATTAACAACTGCAGAATTTGACCTAGCAGTATTAACTGCTTTTGGCCTAGCAGTATTAACTGCTTGTGCCTTGGCAGTATTAACTTTTTGGCTAAAATTTTTGTTAGTTAATACTGTTTTTAATTGATAGGGCATTTTTATAGTTGATTGTGCTAATTTTGAAAAACATGACATTGGTTTAGCACCAAAAACTATAGATTTGGGAAGAGCAGTATTAACTGTCCTGGCAGTATTAAAAGGTTTTAGGCCAGTTTTCACTAAAACTGCTCTTGGAACCATGTTCCTTTGACCATTAAGGTGAGTCTCGTTGGTAGTATAGTTGTAGTTTAGCTTGTTATAATTATTACCATATACCATCCTTTCCCTTTGATGGTATTTACAATGAGCTTGAACATGATCAAAACTCCAACAAACAAAACATGCTTTATTATACATCACAAAATCACTACCTAGCTGTTGGGATTTAAGATTATTCCAGTTTCTTTGATTTCCCCTAGGTTTTTGTGATCTGTACATTTCTGCATACTTAACTGGTTTCCTAGCTGTTTTGTCTTGTTGTTTAACAAATTCTATTTTAGTAGGAAAAATAGTTTGCTTCTCTTTCTCTGACACCAACTCCTCAACCAATGGGGTATCAGGAGTTTTCTTAACCTCATTAGAGGTATCTACATAGACACTCTTACTGGCCTTAGGTCCATAGCCTTTAAACTCAGGCTATTGGAACTCCTCAAGACCAGAGTTAGACAAATCAATAGTTGGGGGTGCAAATAAGCCTGTAGGTGGAGGTGGAACAGCATTATAACCCACACCTTTTCTACTGTTATCAGATATTTGGCTCCCTATTAATTTGTCTAAGCATTTAGAAGCATTTTCAAATTTGTCAATTTTAATCTGATTACACTCTTTTTCTTTCTTAAGCTTCTCTATCTCACTTTTAAGAGCAATGATTTTTGAGTCTTTAAATGAGGCATCTCTTTTTAGAACAGCAATTTGATCACTAAACATAACTTCATTTTTCTTGTAAAAGACAAGTTGTTCTTCTACAGATGCTAAACCTCTTTTATAAGTAGCTAGATTAAACTCAGATTTATTAAATTCTACTCTTAAATTATCAAGTTGAGTTTTAGGAGCTTCAAAGCTTTTAAGACAGGTGTTAGAGCAAGTTTTGTCATTGTATACCTCAGAGTCTGAGAAAGCCATAAGTGCCATGTTTGTAGTCACTTCCTCTTCTGCCATAAAGCTCCAATCAAAACTAGCTCCATCAATAGCCACCATTGCTTTGGAAGAATTTTCTTCCACATTCACAGTCCTTCTTTAGCTATCTTGGTTTTTGTTCCCATTATCATAATTCCTATGCCTGCTTTCTTGATTCCTAGGACTTCTGCATTCCCTTGCAAAATGTCCCATTTTATGACAGTTGAAACATTCTACCTTGGACTTGTCATATCCTGCAGTATCACTTTCATTGATAGTGATCTTCTTCCCAGTTCTCTGTTAATACCTTCTTGCTCTCATACTTAGTAATGCCAATTGCCACTTCAAATCCATTTTTTCAAGATCATCTTCATGGATTTGTTCTAGGTCTTCATGAACACGTTGAGACCCATTTGGTTGATTGGACGGAAAAGCATAGACAATGGTATCACTCAAGTTAGCAGTACTATCAAGAGTACTATCAGTACTTACTAAAGAGTTAGCAGTACTAACTTAAACATTAGCAGTATTAACTTCATTGATACTGCTATGAGATGAAACAAATGCCATATTCTGAGAGCTTGAGCTTGTGCTTGATGTTGCAGTTCTTTTGACCTCTTGTTTAACAATCTTAAAATTGTTGTAGAGATCATCAAAGCTCATTGAGTCAAGATCTGGTTTATTCCTCCAGACCACAACATGAGTGTTCCATTCAGAAGGCGGACTTCTCAAGAACTTTAAATTAAGATCTTCTTGGGAGATGTTTTCACCCAAGATGGCCAACTGGCTTACTATTTTCTAAAGCCTGTTAAAGATAGAGTCAAGTGACTCTGTGTTTGGAGCATTGAAGTTCTCATACATCTGCTTCAGAAGTGTCTTTTGTGTCTTCTTTGTGGCATCATTGCCACCAAATCTTGTTTGTATGGCATCAAACAAAGTCTTGGCATCCTTGTATTGATTAAATGTTAGTAGATGCTCATTTGGAAGTGCCATCAGCAACATACTTCTGGCTTTTACATCATTCTTCTTTTGGGTCTTCTCTTCAGTAGTAACAGCACCTGGTATCATTGAAGTAGAAGTACCATCAGCATTTGTTGTTGTTCGTGCTGTTGGTTTGAAAGAGTTGCCATTCTCTATGACATCCCATAGAGCATAGTCTTGAATTTGAAAGTATTGCTCTATTCTGAGTCTCCACATCTCATATTCACCTTGCTTGAGAAGTGGCAGTTTTGCAGCAGCATTGGTTTGTGTAGTTTCTAGATCCATCTCTTTTGTAAAAAGAGTTCTTCTTGATTGTTTCTTCTAGATCAAAGTTTCAGAACACAAGGCTCTGATACCACTTGTTGATCCCAACTAGATCTTGCAAACCTTGTAAAAGGGTTAGTTGTATTGAATAGATTCAAGACAACTATGCTAGAAACTTTGTTGATACTAAGAGTATGCGGAATCTACTCTTTAGTACTTAGAAGAATATCAATGTAATAGTAAACTGTGATGCAGTAGAATGAATGAACAATGAATATAACCAAAAAGCTTCAATATTATTATGATGAATAATACGAGTACTCTGTCTAGTACTAGGGTTTACAACCTTGAAGCTATGAATGTGTCTATCGAGATGTGTTTACAACCATAACCTAGGATCTCCTTTTATACACCAAGGAGTCCTTTACAAGATAATGATCTCTTTATATATAAAGATCATCTAGGTTTACAAAGGATAAGAACAAAGAATATCTTTTAAACATTAAGCTTTATCTTCTGTTATATTTATCTTCTTAAGGAGATATTCTGAAATCTTCAAAATCTTCCATCTTTTGAAGAATTCTTCTTTTGCATTTTAAGTCCTTTTGTTTCATTCTTTTATTCATTTTGTCTCATCAAATCAAGAATCCCAACATTCTGGGCTACTGTCAAGGCGAAAACTGTCAATGGGGAAGTACAGTTACAAGCCCTAGTAGATGGAAAGAAGATCACCATTACTAAGTTGATTGTAAGAAAAGATCTTCAACTAGAAGATGCTGAAGGTGTTGATTGTCTACCCAATGCTACCATCTTTGAACAACTTACATTAATAGGGTATGAGAAAATTTCACAGAAGCTTACTTTTTATAAGGTATTCTTTTCCTTACAATGTAAATTCCTTATTCATACTATTCTACAATGCCTAAGTTATAAGACTACTACATGGAATGAATTTAGTAGCACTATGGCATCTGCAATTATCTGTTTACCTATAAACCAGACGTTCAACTTTTCAAAGTACATATTTGAAAGTATGGTGAAGAACTTGGAGAATGTGTTTGGTAAATTATTGATGTATCCAAGGTTTATACAAGTCTTTTTAGATAAACAAATTGAAGGGATGCCTACTCAGAAGAGAATTTACATTGCACCCTCTTACACTAAGAAGATATTTAGGAATATGAGAAGGGTTAGAAAAGGTTTTTCTGGAAGGGAAACACCATTATTCCAAACAATGATGGTACAAGATCAAGAAGAAGTGGGTGAAGGTTCAGAAATGCTAACTAATCCCAATCACACACCCACCATTATTCAACCATCAACATCTCAACCTCAAAAGAAACAAAGATCAAGAAGGTCAAAGAGAAAGGACACTGACGTACCTCAGCCTAGTAGTTCAACAACCAATGTAGCAGATGAGGTTGTCAATGAGGAGATGGATGACAGTTTGGAAAGGGTTGCCACTACTGCTACTGGTTTAGAAGTAGAGCAGGACAGTGGTAGCATTTATAAGACCCAATCCAAGGCAACACTTAATGAACCAGGTTCCTCAGGAACTAGTTCAGGTAGTGGTCCCAAACGCCAAGAAACCATAGGGGATACAATTGCTCAGACTAGGTATGAGAATGTATCTAAACATTTCAATGATCCACTGCTCGCAAGAGGTAACACACTTCGAAGTGGTGAGGATAGACTGAAAGTTAAGGAATTGATGGCATTATGTATAACTTTACAATCAAGAGTTCTTGTTTTGGAGACTACAAAGACCACTCAAGCTACTGAGATTGCAAGTTTAAAAAAGAGAGTCAAGAAGCTAGAGAGGAGGAATAAGACAAGAACTCATGGACTTACAAGATTATACAGAGTTGGTTTATCAAGAAGGGTAGAATCCTCTAAAGATAAAGGTTTGGGTGAAGAGGATGCATCCAAACAGGGGAGGAAAGCTGATATTGATGCTAATGAAGACATTTACTTATTCAATGTTCAGACTTATGAAGATATGTTTGGTGTTAATGACTTGGATGGTGATGAGGTGATTGTTGAAAGTGTATATGTTGTTAAAACTGCTGAGGAAACAAGAAGTATAGTTGAAGAAGTTACTACTATTACAATTCCAGTTAGTGCTGCTACAACTACAACTACAACAACTGCAATAACTGACGTTGAAATAAGTTTGGCTCAAGCACTAGCAGAAATGAAGAGTGCAAAACCTAAGGCTACAACAATAACTACAACACCAACACTTACAACAATAACTGCTGCTATAACAATTATAGCTATTAGCACAAGACCCAGAGCTAAAGGGATTGTTATTCATAAACAGGAGCAAGCACCTACACCTACAGTTTCTTCACAACAACCATCACAGGTTAAGATTCAAGACAAGGGTAAAGGAAAAATGGTTGAACCAGAACCTGTGAAGAAAATGTCTAAGAAAGAACTGCTCAGGCTTGATGAAGAACTTGCCTTTAAGCTACAAGCTGAAGAAGAAGAAGAAGAAAGGATTGCCAAAGAAAAAGCTCAACAAATAGAGGAAACCAACATAGCTTGGGATGATATTCAGGCTAAAATTGATGTTGATTATTAGTTGGCTCAAAGACTGCAAGCTCAAGAGCAAGATGAATTCACATATGAAGAAAAGGCAAGATTGTTTGTACAATTCTTAGAGCAAAGAAGAAAACATTTTGCAGCTAAGAGAGCAAAAGAAAAGAGGAACAGACCACCAACAAGATCTCAACAAAGGAGTATCATGTGTACTTATCTGAAAAACATGGAAGGATGGAAGCCCAAAAGTTTGAAGAATAAATCATTTGCCAACATTCAAGAATTATTTGACAAAGCAATGAAAAGGGTGAATACATTTGTTGACTACAGAACTGAGTTGGTAAAAGAGAGTTCCAAGAAGGAAGAAGCAGAGATAGCAAATGAGAGCAGTTTAAAGAGAGCGGGAGAAGAGCTGGAACAAGAAAGCTCTAAAAAGCAAAATGTTGATAGAAATAAAGCCCAAAAATATTATTAATATTTTTTTGATCTCTCTACGTTTTGATAATCTCAAAATGTAAAAATAATTAATGAAAAATTAAATGTATACAAGTAATTAGTAGTAAATTTTCATTTCGAAAATTTAATCACTTAAAGGTATGAATAAACAAATGCTTAATGATCAAATGGTTTTTTTTTATTTTTAACATCACACTTTTTATAAAAATGACAGAAACATTTTTATATCTTTTACAAAACATTTTAAGATTTAAAAGAAATGTTTTATTCAAATAAATATTTTGAATTCAAATTTTCTACTCAAAAACGGCTAGAAATGTTCCAAAAAACACATCCCCCAGAAAAGACAAAAAAGAGAGCATCAAGCTTGGGCGGCCCCCTTAATTATAACAGGCGGCCCCCTTAATTTTTAGGGGACCGAAACCCTAGCCACGTGTTTTTTTGTCTTAGCTTGCCTATATATACTAGACTATTCCCCACTGATTTTTTTACCTTTTGCACACACTTTCTTTCTGTTCTAAATCAGTTTATACTCTTCTACAAATCCTTTGATCATTTAATCATAAAGCTTTGTTTCCAAGTGATTCAAGCTCAAATCCTCAAGTGCAAGAGAAGAATACTTTCTACCATCAAGTGAAAAAGTATTACACATTTGTGTGTTGTTGCAATCTTATTGCATCCATATCATAACTTGTAAATCATTTCTTGTAAAGTTGTGTAGTTGTTAGATCTTGGTGATTGTTGTAAGTATAGTTGGATCTTGGTGATCTTTCCTAGTAGTTTTAGTTAGGTGTGATTATAGTAGTGGCTTGGTGAAGTAGTCGTGAAGCAAAGTTGTGTAGTGAAGTTGTGAAGTTGTGGTAGATTGGTTTTAGCTAAGATTAGAACTCGACATCTAGCTTAGTGTCAGAAATCAAGATAAGCAAAAGTTGTGTGAGGTTTTCTCCGTCATAAGGGAGCTTGCTGACATAGTGAAGAAAACTCTCGAGTTAGGTGCTCGAGGAGTGGAGTAGGGCGAAGAGGTGCTTCGTTACCGAACTACTATAAATCATCGCGTTGTGGTTTGATTGTTCTTACTTTTATCTCTTGTCTTACATTATTTTCCCATGCTATCCTATTAATTGTTTAGATAAGTATATTGTTCATATTGTACAAGTGTTGAATTCACATAAAGTTGAATCTAGAATTTTTACAAACACTTTAAAACCTTAAATTAAAAAGCGGTAAACTATTCAACCTCCCCTTCTAGTTTCCACAATTGGTATCAGAGCCACGTCAAACAAGATTTTTAAAATAAATTGTATTTTAAAACTTGAATCGATCTATGGAATCGAAAAAATATTTAGAAGGGCAATCTATGCAAAGACCACCACTATTTGAAAGTGATGGATTTATTTATTGGAAAAATAGATTCGAAACTTATGTGAA
>BQNB010004928.1:83897-104910 GCA_026074375.1 Tanacetum coccineum | reverse complement strand
CATATAAGCAGTACTAACTAATCAAACAGTACTAACTTATTCTCAGCAGCATTAACTTCATCTCTGAGCAGTCTTAACCTTGAGCAACACTAATATTCACTAGCAGTAGTAACTTTGTACTAGCAGTAGTAAACACTTAGCATATTTTCTTGAGCAGTACTAAATACAGCTGAGCAACATTAACATAAACACGAGCATCAGTAATTCAAGCAACATCAAGAAGACTTTTAATCCCAATAGTTTTCCATGTTTACTTAGTTATTTTTCGATGTTGTGACACTATCTGCACATGTTGTTGGAACATTGGGGGTTTTCCGTGTTTACTTAGTTATTTTTAGTGCTTCCTTTGAGGAGTTGGATAAAATACAGTTGAACAGGGTTCTCATAAATTGTTGGAACATCTCTAGGTTGCAATGTAGATGCACAATCTCATGTAGTAGACTTGTGAAGTAAATGCATACTTTTCGTTTGAGTTAGTGTGTAGAGTACTTGGCATATAGCAATTTTGGGTGCCCATCTAAGATGACAGACTAGGAAAGGTTCTAAAAACTAGCAAAATTTTGTTGCAAAATAGTGAATTATTGATATTATTTTTCATATACAACTCTGATCTTATTTTTTTCAGTTTAGACTAATTATAGATGGAAAATTTAAGCTTTTAACCAATATATGTATAAATTGGTTTGATTTTTGTTTTGACTATTTGACATGTTGCGAGTAAATCAGAAATTTTTATTTTGCGATAAGGGGAAGCAAAGAGGTTAAAACTCTGTCAAGATCATGTTGCCGAGATCATGTTGCTTAATCATAGAAGAAAATGTTAATACAAATAATGCCTAAAAACGTTATTTATATTTTTTGCCACCTCTACGTTTTGACGATGACAAAATGTAAAAACATTCACGATAAAAATAAACGTTTACATGTTATTAATCGTAAACTTTCATTTCGACATAAGTCACTTAAGATATGGATAAACAAATCATTAAACATGATTAGTGATCAAAAAACATATTTTTTTTCTTAACCATCTCATTTCAACAAAACTATTTTTACAAAAATACAAAAAATAGTTTTATTAATAAAAATAATGTTTTATTTAAAAACATAAATTTGAATTTAGTTTTTCCCCTCAAAACAGAAAATAACGATCAACCTTCCCCACAAAAAGACAAAAAAAAGGAGCATCAGTCTAGAGGCGGTCCCTTTAGTGGCTAGGCGGCCCCCAGATATATTTGGGACCGCCGGGACAACCACCAGATGTCGTTGGTATTTCCTGGCTATAAATACTGCACTATTCTCAGTAGAAAATTAGACCTCTTTGTACATATTTTTTAAATTCATCTCTCTCTAAAACCTTATTTCTCTCTCTCTAAATCTCTTGATCACTAACATAGTTTAATCTTGTTTTAAGTGATCAAATCTCATCTTTTTCCTTCTTCGTTCTTCTATCAAGTGCAAGAGAAGAACACTCGTATTTGTCAAGAAACGAAGTGACTCATATTCGTCAAGAAACGAAGTATTATGGATTAGTTATTTCTCCTTTCTTCTTCTAAGATTCAAATCTTTATTTTGATTATCTTGTGTGATTGTGTGAATCAGATAGTGTGTAAATCCAATATTGTAGATCTTGTGATTGGGTAGTATTTGTAAAGTGGTAGATTGGTTCTAGCTAAGATTAAGACTCGACATTTAGCTTAGTGTCGGAAAATTACATAAGCGACGTGTAAACGGTTTTCTCCGCTTGAAGGGAGCTTGTTGAAATAGTGAAATCTTGAGTCAGATACTCAGGGAGTGGAGTAGGGTGAAGAAGAGCTTCGTAGCCAAACCACTATAAATCTTGGTGTGTTGGTTTGATCGTTCTTTCCCTTATCTCTTTATATTGTTTGTATAGTTATTACAAGTAGATAATTATCTTGATTAGTTCATATTGTTGATTGATTAAGCATATATTCGAATCTAACAGTTTTTAGAAGTAAAATCTTAAAACGCCAATTAGCCTATAAACTATTCAACCCCCTTCTAGTTTCCACAATTGGTATCAAAAGCCGAGGTCACTCAAGATTTTAAAATATACTGTATTTTAAAGCTTGGATCGATCTATGGATTCCAATAAATATCTAGAAGGGCAATCCATGCAAAGACTACCACTCTTTGAAAGTGATAGTTTTATTTATTAGAAAAATAGATTCGAAACATATGTCAAATCAAACGATCTTGATCTTTGGCACATTATTACCAACGGTGATTTTCAACCTATTGAACAAAATCCGTAAACCAAATTAGATGAGGTTATCCCTTTTGAAAATAAAGCGATGATCTTAAAAAGAGACTTGCGAAAAATAACGAAGCCAAAATGGTTATTTACAACGCTTTGCCTAGAAAAGAATATGAAAGAATTTTCATGTGTAATACGAAAAAAGAAATTTGAAAAACTTTGTTAATCACCCATCAAGGTAATAGCTAAGTCAAAGATAACAAGATTGACCTTTTGGTACAACAATATGAACAATTCGTGAAAAACTTTGTTAATCACCCTCAAGGTAAATAGCTAAGTCAAGATCACAAGATTCGACCTTTCTGGATAACAATATAAATAATTCGTCATTTCTGAAGACGAATCTATAGATAGTGCTTTTGCTAGATTTAATACTATTATTACTAGTCTAAAAGCTCTTGATGAAGGTTACTCTAGCAAGAACTATGTTAGGAAGTTTCTTAGGGCTCTACATCCCAAATGGAGAGCGAAGGTCACGACAATTGAAGAGTCGAAAGACTTAACATCACTATCCCTTGATGAACTCATTGGAAATCTAAAAGTCCATAAGATGATCATCAAGAAAGATTCTGAAATAGTCAAAGCTAAAGGAGAAAGAAAATCTCTTGCTTTAAAGGCTAAGAAGGAATCTAGTGATGAGGAGTGTTCGACTTCCAGAAGTGAAGACGAGGAGTACACTATGGCAGTTAGATACTTTAAGAAGTTCTTCAAGAGAAGAGGTAGATTCGTGAGACAACCACGAAATGACAAAAAGGCATTCCAAAGAAGCCGAGACGACAAGAACGAAAAAAGTGAAAGGAAGTGTTTTAGATGCGGAGACCCAAATCATATTATTGGAGAATGTCCAAAACCACTAAAGCACAAGAACTAAAGAGCATTCATCGGAGGTTCTTGGAGTGATATCGGTGAAGAAGATGATGAAAAGGCTAACGACGAAACGTGTCTCGTGGCTCAGGCATCGAATGAGGTATGTTCTGATTCTTCTTACTTTAGCAATGAAAATTCATTAATTGATGATTTTACCTTAGATAATGAATATGATAAACTGCAAGATGAGTTTAAAAATAATCACAAAGAATAAACAACTAAAAGTTATTAGAAATAGTTTAGAAATTGAGCTTAGTGAATTAAATTTAAAATTGTATACACTCAAGAAAAACAAGGGAGTTGATCTCGAATGTACAAAGTGTCAAATACTTAAAATTGTCATACCCTGTCATAGGCGAAAACACGGAAGTGCAACTAAATGATCAATCACAACACAAGATACAAAATAGAGAAATCTAAAATGCATAAATGAATAGTGTCATGATGACCATCAACCTCAATGAACCCTTGAGTGATGTCCTAGATCAAGAACACAATACATAGTCGCCAATTATTACAAACTTAATCCCACGCAGGGGTCCATGAAATCTTATCTCGATCCTCAAGAAAAATAAATCCAAAGCGTACATCATATGCAAGACTTTTCAAACAAGATTCCTACGAGATTCTCTAAAGTCTGCTACAAGCACCATACTCTAACGATCATTAACATCACCTGAAAATGATACCCAAAAACGTTAACAATAATGTTGGTGAGCTCGTAGGTTTTGACTCAAAACCTAGTCGTTGTGCCAATATTTTTAACCAGTTGGACAATTGTGCTATATGACAGTGAATCTATGCGAACAACCCATGACTTATCATCCCCGCTAATCATGTACCTAGACCTAGCATCCCCGCTAGTATGATCATCATCGCATACCAACGCTCTTAGAGTCGCAACCCCGATGACATACCACACCTAATGCCTACCAACTGGAGCTAATTAGGGTGAAGAACCACACAGAAAGATCACACAACATAGCATACCAATGCATATCATTCACATAGCAGCCATAAGCACATAGATTGTCCTAAAAACGAAATCACATTTTGCAAAGTTCAGAAAAACAGTTCAAAGCACATTTGAGTATCATTTTCCCCAAAGGAAAAACAGTAAAAAGTGGGGCTACGAGAACTCACCTCAAGCAACAGTCTCCAATATTAAAATCGAATCACAAGCAATGCAACGACGTCCGCACACGACCTAGTTCAGTGAATGTCCCATTTTAAATCATTCATTTCCAAATAGTTTTTTCCCGGTTTTGATGCATAGAGGTTAAATGCGCTGTCTGATTATCTTAAACATTTTAGTGGTGTGATGGTTGACGACATAACTCTACAATACCATATCAAACCCATATCTGAGTACAATATACTTATACTTATACTATTTATCAAAATAGATAAGTAATATAAGTAAATATTTATAAACATAATTATAAATATACTTCGATAGGTCCATTCGGTACACTTAGTTACCATAAATATAACGTTTATACTATAAGAAATAGAACGTTTTTGTTTAATAAACATTTTGGAAAAGTTTTGAGAAAAATTATATTTTTCGTCTTTTAGTCGACCTATTAAATAATAAAATTATATTTTATTATTAAAAATAAAATTTGCGTACTAAGTAAAAATCTAAGTATAGACTTTTTATAAAATTTCGGCATGACCCGTACGTTTATATGACGTTTTCCAAGGTTATCAAACCTTATTTCAAACAATTTCAACATTTTGACACTTTCCGAACCAAATTCCAAAAATCACATTTCGCCACGTTTACCAAGATACTTTCTTAAAACCACCTTCTATATAATTTCACAAGTACGTTTCACTTCCCAAAAGCTCGTCAAAATCCCCAAATAACTATTAATGCTTATGGGCTTAAGGCCAATAAGGGTCCATTATACTTTTTATGTATCCAAAATACGTTCTAAACCCAAAACCAAGGCCCAATAGTGTATATAAGCTCAAACCAATAATTAAAATAAGTGATCCTTACCATAATAAGCCACGGATTTATGGATGTTAATTGTGGGTCGTGTGAGCCCATATGCTCAAAAAAATTTATACAATCCTTAAAAATAAGACTAATCAAGTCAATGATAATTCAGAGCAATTTGGTTATCACATAAGCCTTATAATAAAAGTCCACAAAAATATGGCATACTAGGATAATAACTAAAAATACCCTTCTTGTATTTCTAAGGTTATTCCCGTAGCTAATAAGCTCAAAATAAGCTATTCGAACACCATCAATAAGCCAAAATAAGCTACATAGCAAATATATGTTTTTCAACCATCACAACCACAATATCAAAACTAACAAAACCACTTTTCCTTTCCTTTAATTTTCGAACCATACACACCCTATATAATCTTTTTAAAACTTTTTGCTTTCGATTTTTAACGATCGTGCCGTACAACTAACATCTATGCAATCACTTAAGCAACCAAAAGAAACAAGTAAATATAAACTTTGAAAGACTTAAACATGGTCTTTCAAAATAAATATCGACGCTCGAAAAAAAAAACCGAACAACCAAAACTTATTGTAAAGGACTACGCCAGACACTAGATACGAACCCAAAGTATCACCAATCTTCATGTTTTTGATCAAAATTTTGAAAATAAAACTTGTATGTGTGTGTTAGAGTTTGGACGAACCAAAAAGAGGAAGAGAAAAGAGTGTGTGATTTTTTTTGAAAGAATAAGAGCATGAAATGTGTGTTTAGGAACCAAACAAATATATATAGTACTAGGGATGGACCATGTTGCTAAAATAAAGCCACCTTGTCTCCTACAGGTTCAAAACCGGTTACAAGGAATCCTAGGGGCTCGGGGTCTTCGTTTTTGTGTCGGGATCACTTAAAAACTCATAAAACTTGCTCGTAAAATATTTCCCGAAGTTACTACTAGCAATTTTATTCACTTAAAAAATGTTTTTCCAATAACTTAGAGTATTTACTTGACATATTTTTCCTATTAGACCTCCCAAAAACTCATTTATTGGACAATTAACGGACGTGTTGGAGACTCGTTTTTTCGACATTTCTCAAGAAAAATTTATTGATGGGTCAAAAACCACTCAGAACATACAGAGCATAAGAGTATCCTCCAATAATAGGCTTATTATACATAATAAACCATCAAACGCTTTTTATAACACAAAAGAATTCATCACGTTGCCTAACAACGGTATGATTCTGAATAAACTGACAAACTCAATAGTCGAAAGACAAAATTAGAATATTTCCAAACATGAAAATGGTAAATTGAATTACATTCTAACTCTCATAAATGGAATTTTGGCCTCCTTGAAATTCAACTACTAGCGAGACTCTAAACAGATCGGATACTTTTAGTCTTCATCTGATCTTCCACGTACCCACGTGAAATCCGGTCCAGAGCACGTTGTCAAATTCCACAGAACCATGATGATGGCCTAGTGTGTACTCCACTTCAACTTGCCACTAAACTGCTCGTCGCTTCCCATGATTTCCGACAGTCTCCCTCCACAAAGTTCACACTTAACAACAACTAGAATCACATCTAAATGCACTTGTAGTGTTTGGGTCAAGCCAAACACTTCTAAGTGTTCGACCACGTTGAACGTGTCATGAATTCACCCTCACACTCCTCAGGAAAATCTAACCTGCAGGCTACGTGGCCGACTTTCTCAATGATCTCAAAAGGTCCCACAAACCAATGGTGCTAAGTTTTCCTTCTTTATTCCCAAAGCGTACCAAACCTTTCACAAGGCGACACTTAAGCAAGACTAGTAACTACACTAAACTCTAGAGGCTATCCTTCCTCCTATCAGCATACTTTTCAGACGATCACAGAGCATATCCTTAAGTCTATTCCTTAGATATGTCGAGATCTATCTTAGTGGTGTTCATGCACTAACTCAGAGTCCTATAAATATGTACCTTCATCCCCCAATCAGCAGCCCACATAATTGTCGAACGACACCCTTTCTATTCTACATAAATGCCTCAAAAACGACGGCGCACACCTATGTGACAATTCCATTTCAATATTAGTCGTTATTTTATTCTCGAGTAATTGAAAATATAATTTCCAAATTTAGTATCACAATAGAAACTCACACGGCTTAAACAGGAAGAAATTAAGGCTTACAATTGTAATACATACGCGACTTATACAAAAATCGTCCTCGAATCCTACGTTAAGCATACGACGTTTATTTTCAAAATGCCGGTAAAATATTTTATTTCTTTTCGAATTTTATTGTTTCCCGTATTGATGCATTTTCTTTTCGTACCTTACGATAATTATTAAGAACAATGAATATAATTATTGTTCATTCTAGTACCGTACGTTAAAGTAAAAATTATCAGAAAAAATCACGATTTTCGTAGAACAATTTTTAACTAGTTCGTTATTTTATAACTTCGTGGGTCTCACTCGCCTAACTCTCGTTTTATTTTAACGATAGTACCCGTTAAGCTCAAAACTCCCTACCTAACTTAAAAATAATACACAAACATCAAAGTTTAATATAAAAATTAAACTCTAACATTTACTAGCACCCCTATGAAGGCGTGCACAAAGAGGAGCAAGGACTAGGACAAGTGTCCTAGTCATTTGCATGTGAGATTTTTACAAAAACCAACTAGTGCTCCCATTTTTCTCATAGTTCATCAAGATTATACACACACTCTCTTGTCCCTCTCTCCCTTGCCGTCCACCACCACCACATTAACACCATTTTCATCAAAAAATTTACTAATCAAATAATAACCACACATGCTATAATGAATCCCATATAAAAAGAATGAGTTTGTTGAGAAGTGATTAAGAGGCTTTTTCCAAGAAATTTTATCAGTACATTTTGGGGCGGAAATCAATCCATTGTATTTCATCAACATACTTTTGGTAAAAAGATGGTGATTAAAAAATTATAAGGGGTGAAGCCATGTTTGAAGTTGGAAGTTTCATCCATTATCCTTGATCATTTGAGCCATCCTGTGCACATTTATCATGTGGTAACAGTTCTATAAATTTTATTACCCTTTCGTATTCTGTATTATTATCATTCCAAATGGTATAGGTAGAATGTATTGTATTTTGATGGATCAATAAATTAAAAAGTAGCATGCATGTGTAGAACTAGGGTGAAAATAGACGAAACACCACTAAAAAAACTTGCTAGAACTCAATGTAGAAATTTTTAGTGCTGTTGTAAACAGTAATTCTGGATTATTTTAAATAAGAATTAGTGACTTGATTTGATTTACCTAGGATGTAGCGAATTAGAATGATGAAAATGTTGCTGAATTAGGATACTCACAGTGGAAAATGACAATTGAGTTAAGTAATGACCAGATTTAAAATAACCAAAAGAATCAAATTCAGACCCTTGCGGACAGAACGTATAAAAATTCATGATTATCGTAAACTGAGTTATTGTATAACAACCTATAACTATGAGACCTAGATAAAATCATGTAGGATCTGTATACTATTGGATGAACAACCAAATATCATTATGGTTTTGAAAAATGACATGAAAAGGTAAATGGAAATTTTCATCCAAAAAAAAAGCCAACTTGACCTTTGTAAATAATTAAGTGACCTTAATTATAAATTTAGCTTAAAATAAGAAAAAAAATGACTTAAAATTTAAATGTAAGCACTAAAAATGAACATGGAATATAAATATTTATAAGCAAAAAATTTTAAGGTTGAAAGATTCACTATATTTTTTGTAAGCATACACATCATAATAAAATTGTACACTTATGTACAATACTCAGAAAAATTTTGAAAAGCGTTTTTCGCGACTAGAAACGCCGAGGTGGTAGGACCCACTTTTGATGAAGCATATAGTTGATGTGAACCTACTGAAAATAAACTTAATCCCGACATCTGTAAACCTTAAAATTTTATAAAATATAGTACACATAAACTTAAAATAAGCATAAAGACTTAAATGGGACACTAGGCCCAAATAACTAAATATTATAGTATAAGACCTAATGGTGCTTAGCATTGGGCCCAACCCACTAAAGTCAAATGTTTGGACTAAAGGCCTGGTCAGGACTATTAAAATGGTCCCAAATTACTATAATGGGCTTATAATTAGGCCCAATGGGGCTTTTGGACCAATTGGGTTAAAAACTTAATGAAATTTAACAGTTAATAAAACTAGTAATAGTTATACTTTAAAATTTACTAGAAAACTTAAAGTTTGTGATTTACTTACACCAATTATAAAACTTGATCAACATACCTACATATACATCTCGTCTATTTTGAGTTATTAATAATTTTTTACCAATATAAAAACCTAGACCCAAACATTTTGTATAGGTTTCAGGTGATTACCGGTGCCCACTGTGCCAAGGTTCTCTATGCCGTTACTATTTCTTCCGATACTATTCAATGATTCATATCCTCGAATAGCGTTTTATACACTATAAATTGTTTTAGAAAACACCGCGATGGAGATAACATGCTTTGTTATTAAAATAGAACACAAGGGAACCCCGAATGTATGCTAAATAGCCTGTGAATATTATAAGTTAATCTTAACTCGCTAGATAAAAGACTCGCGTAAAATCATGAATTTGTTAATGTTTGCCGGGGAAAAATCATACGCCTTAGTACATGAAATAGTACTATTTGGAGGCGTACCACCTTCTGATCCATGACACTAGCTATCTGTCTTTGTGTTCAGGAAAAATGACACATACGGACCATTGTAATAGAGAATAATAATACAACACTATAAGCGAGGGAGATATAGTGGCAATTATATAGAATATATGGTACAGGTTCATAGTCATGAGGCTTAAAATAATCCCCC
Organism: Tanacetum coccineum; assembly: GCA_026074375.1. Taxonomy (NCBI): domain Eukaryota; kingdom Viridiplantae; phylum Streptophyta; class Magnoliopsida; order Asterales; family Asteraceae; genus Tanacetum; species Tanacetum coccineum. The sequence continues at coordinate 94,924 of BQNB010004928.1, read as the reverse complement.
CGATATAGACTTGTATGGCCACTATCGTTGTACCAGAATGGAATATTGAAAAAATGATATTGAGATTTCGAAAATATTTTTTATTGTTTTATATATATAAACTCCCTAGGGATTCATTCAACATAGTAGTTTACTTTTAGCATGTTTTATCTAACTCAGGTCCATTGAAGAGTAATTGAAACGATGGAGATATGAAGCCCCGCTAAATAATTATTCATTTGAAAATGTATTGTAAAATGTTGTTTGATGTGTAAAAACTTATTGGTTACCTGATTTAAACTTATTTATATATTCAAAATGAATGGAATTTTCTTGTAACGCCTCTATTTGAGGACTTTTTTATGATTTGAGTTTATGTAGCCTTATGATTGTAACACATTGGACCCTCTTGCCGCGACCGAGCTAAATGAGGGTGTTACAGATATTTGAAATCAAGAGCTTAAGTTATAGAGAACAAAAGATTTTCAAAAGAAGAAAAGGAACAAAAGAATTTTTGAAATTTTTTACTATAACGGTGCACAGAAAATCTCCGAATTACCGACAAGACCCGGATTGAGAGTTTTATTTTGATATAGTAAAATGCAATTTATATATCTTTAGTAAATTTATAAAAATGTTAATATGTTAATTATTTAATACTAATACGGATATTTATACGACTCATAGAACGATTGTCATTGAGAAACCCTAACTACGTCCCTAACGAGCCGAATTGAAGGCAATTCCCGAAGTAAACCAGTATATTCTCGAGCCGAACCACGTTGGAGGGATGCCCATGATCCCACGAAATTGGTTGAACATTCCCATGATGTGAGTTAGAAGTATTATAATATGGATGGGGTAAAAGAACCTGAAGAAGAACCAGAGGAAGTAACCCGAAGAAGAACCCGGAAACCAACTAATGGCATGGGATCAGTTTGCCCCTAACATCCTAACCCACGGCCTCGTAGATATGAATGGTTGGTTAGAGGAGGGAAGATGATATTAATGATAATTGGTTAATAGGAGTGAGGATATCGAAGACGAGGACGTCGGATTAAGGTTGATGAAGAGGCAGAGTTGATCTTGTCCTTATATGAGGTGGATAGGTGACCAAACCCCACCCCCTAACCTACCGAGCCTTTCTGATCCGAGCCACCTATTGCTGATCTACCTAATGCAGAGTCATCTGATTCAGTATCGTCTGATACTGAGTCATCTGATTTAGAGTACAGAAGGGACGATAAGGCAGATATTACGAAACCTGTGCCTACTATTAGACTGCTACTCCAAAGGCCTGTTCGCTATCCATGATTTCACGATGGTAAGTATATAAGGTTTGAGAGTCCACTGCTGCATCTAGACTCATCATATGTTAGTGGATTTGGAACCTTAGGCATTGAGGTGTTGACTTGATGCTACCCGTAACATCGAGCTAGACTTAAATGAGGCAGAGGTAGTTACCGAACCGTATTTTGAGACATTGCTCTTTTGGACTCGAAGATTAAGATAGTTTAGAAGGATAAGAAAGAACACTTGATCAGACTTAAATGTAAAGTGAAAGGACTTTGAGTAATGTGTTGAGAGTTTAAAGATTCATAGAGATGGGGAAAAAAGCAACTTTTAAGAAAAAGTTGGAGGATAATGTAGGATGCAGTTAGGTGATTACGACGCATTGATTTGTGCTAGTGCGGAGTTGAGGTTGCATGATTCCATTAGGTTGGAACTGAGGTTTTTATGGGAGATGGTTTCTTAAGGTAGCGTTCCTAAGCCGCCCGCATGATGAGGGGAGATGGATGGAATGTTCCGATGGAAGAAGTCAAAGAATTCGGACAGTGTGATGGACCTTTTGAGCCACGAGGGTTACCACCTAATTGACTCTTAGTAGATTAGTATTTATCATGTTTAAGTATCTTTTTGTAAATCACCTAACTAAACAGACCAGCTAATGCAGTTAGTAGGTACTAGTCTTTTGGAGTTGTAGAGCATTTAGATGGTGACATGTAATTGAATGCAATGCAACTAGTAACTTATTGTGGTGTATAATAGATGAAATGAACTATCTTTGGTTCTAATTCTATAGATGTGTTGTTGTTACCTTTCTTTTAATGTTTTCATCAAAATTGTTTCATTGATTAATACAATCATTGAATAAATACTCATAATATGAATTGATGTGTGTTGTAACAGGATCATGCCGCCAAACCTATGTCTAAGGGCCTACATAGCGCAGATATTAGAGATCAAGTTACCACATTCCTTGAATGAATTTATGGTAAATATGAATCGTGAGCTCGTGTGCTGGAGCGTGGTGGCATGAGCTGGTGGTACAGGAGCCACGGTGGTGCCTGGAGCCGGTGGTGCTGGAGCCGGTGGTGCCAGAGCCAGTGGTGCTGGAGCCGGTGGTGCTGGAGCCGGTGGTGCCGGAGCCGGTGGTGCTGGAGCCGGTGGCGCTAAAGCCGATGGTGCCTGGAAATTGGAGGTGCCAGACCAGTATAGGCCAAAGTTTAGTGGGTGAACTGTACATGACATTTCATGACGTGTAACCCACGAGCACGCATTTAAAGGCACTGAAGTTGCCGTGGTATTATCATGTTTGAGAAATTGGAATCTTCTGTGTTACGAATAATGTGTATAGTAAGGTGAAAAGGATAAGGAAAATTTTTGCAACCGCCACCTCCAAGTCGTGCGTTGACTTGTGGAATGGAAGAAACAGCTTCCATGGGAAACTGAAGTTGCAACATGGTACTACTCCATGGGCTAAATTAGAAAGTGTAAGACCGAGGATTTTTTGTCCACGCAGTGTGTTATGCAAAAGACTCTGGGAGCAAAGAATAGTATAACTTGAAATAAAAGGACTGATATTAGAAGGTTATACAGTAACCGATTCCATGAGACTGTGGCCCTGTAGAGTCCCTAAATGGTGGAGCCTTGAGGCAGGTGAAGGTGCAGCAATACATACGTGGGATTAACGAAGAAACAAACATGGGTTGATGTGACGTCACGTCCGTCGCAACCGAACAACTATTGATCCATGCTGTCCCGTATGGCTATACAGCTTAAGGGGCTAAATAACCCAAGATAAAAAATTATAAGTTCATGAAGTGAAGAAAAGGGGTGAAGGAGATCGTGGTGGTCGTGGTGACAACCGACGCGACTACAACCGTCGACAAAACCAAAGAAGGGCTAATGCTGAAGCCATGACTAATGCTGTACCAAATGACAATGATGTTTGTCCGAAATGCAAGAACAATAAGCATAATGGGGATTGTTGGAAGTGCAGTAAGTGTGGTAGAGTTAGGGCACAAAGACTGGCTGGCTTATAGGTGCCGTCGAACAAGAAAGATATGTGGGCATGATTTCAATTGCAACGAAAGGGCCACTTAAAGAGAGATTCCCTACATGAAAAAGAATGGTCAAGGTTGAAATAATCGTGGATCTGTTTACAAATTAGGAGCTATGGATGCTCAACAAGATCCGAAAGTCGTTACTGGTACGTTCTTACTTAACAACCGATATGCTATTGCTTTATTTGATTCGGGTGCCGATAAAAGTTTTATATCTACAAATTTTAGTACCCTTATTAATATTAAACCGGTTGAGTTAGATAATAGCTATGAAGTCGAATTGGCCGGATGGAAAAAGTAGTAAAGTACAATAATGTATTAATAGGATTTTGTACACTTAACCTTTTAAACCATTCTTTTCTAATCGATTTGATGGTAATAGAACGGAAGGTTTTTGATATCATTATTAGGATTGATTGGTTATCAATAAATGAATCTGCTAATTTTATATGGCGAGACAAAGGTTAGGATTCCCCTGGAAGGTATGACGATAGTTATCGAAGGTAAACAATAGAAATAAATCTTGATTTGAAAATCGTTTCTTGCATTAAAGACTCAAAAGAAATATCTCAAAAGGTTTGTGAGTTAATTCCTTAGCGACAAGTAACTAAACAAGAATCGAAGGAGAAATGATTAGAAGATGTTCCTGTTATCCGAGATTTTCCCGGGGTATTTCCCGATGAATTACCCAGACTTCCGCCACCCAGGCAAGTTGAATTTCGTAATGAATCTTATTCTGGTGGCTTGCGACCTGTGCACTGCGCCATATCGTTTAGCACTCATCCGAAATGAAAGAGTTGTCCCAAAGCAGCTGTCAAGAGTTTGTTGGGAAAAGGGTTTTATTACGACGAGCTCGTCCACCAATGGATGGGGAGCTCCTGTGTGTTGTTTGTGAAAAATGAAGGATGGAACGTTCCGAATGAGGCAATGTATACCGGTAAACTAAAACAAGTTACCGATCAAGAAATCGATAACCCGTATACCGGGAGGAATGATGACGATTATTTGATCAGTCTGGCAAGGTTCTAGTGTTTAATTCGAAGATTGATTTAACGGGTCTGGTTTAGTATCAACTATCGCATACGCGAGGAAGACATTCCAATTACAGCGTTATTTAGAACTCGTTATGGACACTATGAGTTTCAGGTAATGCCTTTTGGACCTGACTAATGCACCTGCAGTATTCATGGACTTGATGAATCACGTGTGCAAGCCGTATCATGATAAGTCGTGATTGTAATTCCAGTCGTGAATGACCATTCTATCTATTCCAAGAATAAGAAAACATGGTAACATTTGAAGACTATCTTGAATTTGCTAAGGAGCGAAAAGTTGTACGCCAAGTTATTAGAAGTGAGTTGACTAAAGTGCATGATTCCGTTGCAATTCCTTGTCCATGTGATTGATAGTAGTGAGTTCATGTTGATCCTGCAAAGATCGAATTCCATTAAAAAATTGGGACTGCACACCGACTACAACCAACGAAGTGCGACAATTTTTTGGTTTGGCAGGTTAATATCGAAGTTAAATAAGGGAGTTTATTTCTCTATTTAACCAAACCATAAACTAAACTGACTCAGAAAAAATAAGGCCGTAATGGAGTGGGGCTATGAACGAATATTGTAGCAAGGTCAAACGTTTGAAGCGAAAATTGGCAGTGCGCCAAGATTAATCACTACCCAAGGCAAGTGAAGAACTTTGTTTGTGTATTGATATGCATCTCTTAAAGGATTGGAGCTGAGTGTTGATGCATCGAGAAGTGAGATTGCGTACGCCTCTAGACACACTTTAGAAAGAAATAAGAAAATTATACGTACAAAACAACCAAGAACACCCTTGGAAGTGGGAGCGGTGGTCTTTGCCTTCGATTATGGGAGACATTATTTGTACGACCCTAAAAGTAACTTGGTTTACACTGATCACGAAAAGGCCTTTCAATATATTGTAGATCAGAAAGAGCCAAAATAATGGGAGGCAAACAGCGGTAGATGGGATGACTTCCTAAGAGATTTATGATTATGTTTATTCGTATATCACCCGAGAAAGGCGAATGTTGTCCGGCAGATGGCGTTGGCTACATAGCAAATATATGTTTTTCAACCATCACAACCACAATATCAAAACTAACAAAACCACTTTTCCTTTCCTTTAATTTTCGAACCATACACACCCTATATAATCTTTTTAAAACTTTTTGCTTTCGATTTTTAACGATCGTGCCGTACAACTAACATCTATGCATCACTAGCAACCCAAAAGTACAAGTAAATATAAATTTGAAAGACTTATAAAAATGGTCTTCAAAATAAATTTCGACGCGAACCGAACAACCCAAACGTTGTGTAAATGACTACCCAGACACTAGAATCAACCCAAAGTATCACCAATCTTCATGTTTTTGATCAAAATTTTGAAAATAGATCTTGTATGTGTGTGTTTGAGTTTGGACGAACCAAAGAAAGTAGAGAAAAGAGTGTGTGATTTTTTTTGAAAGAATAAGAGCATGAAATGTGTGTTTAGAAACCAAACAAATGTATATAGTACTAGGGATGGACCATGTTGCTAAAATAAAGCCACCTTGTCTCTTACAAGGTTCAAAACCGGTTACAAGGAATCCTAGGGGCTTGGGGTCTTCGTTTTTTGTCGAGATCACTTAAAAACTCATAAAACTTGCTCGTAAAATATTTCCCGAAGTTACTTAGCAATTTTATTCACTTAAAAAATGTTTTTCCAATAACTTAGAGTATTTACTTGACATATTTTCCTATTAGACCTCCCAAAAACTCATTTGGACATTAACGGACGTGTTGGGACTCGTTTTTCGACATTTCTCAAAAATTTATGGGTCAACCACTCAGAACTTACATAGCATAATAGTATCCTCCAATAAGGCTTATTATACATAATAAACCATCAAACGCTTTATAACTCATAAATTCATCACTGCCAACACGGTATGATTTCTGAATAAACTGACAAACGTCAAATAGTCGAAAGACTAAATTAGAATATTCAAAACATGAAAATGGTAGGGGTTACATTCTATCTCTCTTAAATGAATTTTGCCCCTGAAATTCAACTACTATCAGCACTAAACAGATGCGGATACTTTAGCTTCATCTGATCTTCACGTTCCCACGTGAAATCAGGTCCACGTTTCAAATTCCACAGAACCTTGATGATGGCAATTGTACTCCACTTCAACTTCTTAAACTCTCGCTCCATGATTTCCACAGGCTCCTCCACAAAGTTCAACTTATCATCAACTAGAATCTCATCTAAAGGCACTTGTAGTGTTGGGTCAGCCAAACACTTCTTAAGGTTCGACACGTGGAACGTGTCATGAACACCATCTAACTCCTCAGGAAAATCTAACCTGTAGGCTACGTGGCCTACTTTCTCAATGATCTCAAAAGGTCCAACAAACCAAGGTGCTAATTTTCCCTTCTTCCCAAAGCGTACCACACCTTTCCAAGGCGACACTTTAAGCAAGACATAGTTACCTACACTAAACTCTAGAGGCTTCCTCCTCCTATCAGCATAACTTTTCTGACGATCACGTGCAGCCTTAAGTCTATCCTTAATATGCGAGATCTTCTTAGTGGTTTCTTGCACTAACTCAGGTCCTATTAAATGACCTTCCCCAATCTCAGCCCACATAATTGGCGAACGACACTTTCTACCATACAATGCCTCAAACGGCGCACACCTTGTGACAATCCGTCAATTTTAGGTCGTTATTTTATTCTCGAGTATTAATTATAATTTTCATTTTTATGTTGAAATATGAACTCACGACTAAACAGGAAGAAATTAGGGCTTACAATTGTAATTTACGCGACGTTTACAAAGAATCGGCGAATCCTACGTTAAGCATCGACGTTTATATTTTCAAAATGCCGTAGAAATATTTTTATTTCATTCGTTTTTATTTTTCGTATTGCGTGCATTTTCTTTTCGTACCTTACGTAAAATTATTAAGAACAATGTTTATAATTATTGTTCATCTAGTACCGTACGTAAATTAAAATTTTCAGAAAAGTATCACGATTTTCGTAGAACTATTTTTAACTTGTTCGTTTTTACTTCGTGGTTTCGCCTTAACTCTCGTTTTATTTTACGTTTGTACCCGTTAGCCTCAAAACTACCTACCTATCTTAAAAATTATACACTAAACATCAAAGTTTATAAAAATTTAAACTCAAAATTTACTACCACCACCTCAATTGAGGCGTGGCACAAAGAGGAGCAAGGACTAGGACAAGTGTCCTAGTCATTTGCATGTGAGATTTTTACAAAAACCAACTAGTGCTCCCATTTTTCTCATAGTTCATCAAGATTATACACACACTCTCTTGTCCCTCTCTCCCTTGCCGTCCACCACCACCACATTAACACCATTTTCATCAAAAATTTTACTAATCAAATAATAACCACACATGCTATAATGAATCCCATATAAAATGAAGGTGTTTTGAAGTGATTAAGAGGCTTTTTCAAGAAAGTTTTCATACATTTTGGGGCTGAAATAAATCAAGTTTTCATCAACATACTTTGGGTAAAAAGAATGGTGATAAAAAATTATAAGGGTGAAGACCAAGTTTGAAGTTGAAGTTTCATCCATTTTCCTTGATCATTTGATCATCCTCACTATTTTTCTTGTGGTAAAAGTCTATAAATTTTATTACCTTTCTATTCTTGTATTATTTTCATTCCAAATGTATATGTAAATGTATTGTATTTTGATGATCAAGAAATAAAAAGTAGCATGCATGTGTAGATCTAGGGTGAAAATGACTAAATCAACCACTAAAACTTGCTAGAACTCATTAGAAATTTAGTGCTGTTGTAAACAGTAAGTTCTGGATTTTTACATAAGTATTAGACTTGATTTGATTTACCTAGGTTGTAGAGAATTGAATGATGATAATGTGGCTAATTGGATACTCAATGGAAAGTGAAAATTGACCAAGTTATGACCATTTTACCAAAAGTAATCAAATCTGACCTTGCTGGACAGAACGTATAAAAAGTCATGATTTCGTACTGAGTTGGTTAAAAACCTATAACTATGAGACCTAGATAAAATCATGTAGGATCTGTACCAATTGGATGATCAACCAATTCATTATGGTTTGAAAATGACATGAAAATGGTAAAAGTGAATTTTCAGCCAAAAATGCCAACTTGACCTTTGTATAATGAAGTGACCTTAATTATATATTTACTTAAAATAAGTATAAAAATGACTTATAATTTATAATGTACATCTAAAAATGAAACTAGGAATATAAATTTTATAAGTATATTATTTATGGTTTGAAAGATACAACTATTTTTGTAAGCATAAACATATAAAAAATTTACGTCTATATCAATACTAAAATTTGTAAAGCGTTTTTGCGACTAAAACCCGAGGTGGTAGGACCCACTTTTAGAAATTTTTGTATGATGAACCTACTGATAATAAACTTAACCCGACATCGGAAACCTGAAAATTTTATATAAGATATACACATAAACTTAAAATAAGCCATAAGACTTAAATGGGACACTAGGCCCAAATACACTAATTATATTTATAAGACCTATTGGGCTTAGCATTGGGCCCAACCCACTTGGGCCTAATGTTTGGACTAAGGCCTGGTCATGGACTATTAAAATGGGCCAAATTACTTAATGGGCTTATAATTGGGCCCATTGGGCTTTTTGGACCAATTGGGTTAAAACTAATGAAATTTAACAATTAATAAAACTAGTAAGAATGTTATACTTTAAAATTTACTTAGAAAACTTAAGTGTGATTTAACTTACCCAATTATAACTTGATCATCATACCTACATATACATACTCGTCTATTTTGGAGTTATTATTAATTTTTACCAATATAAAACCTAAGACCCATACATTTTGTATAGGTTTCGGGTGATTACGTGCCAACGTCCAAGTTCGTCTATCGCCGTTACTTTCTTCCGATACTATCAAGTGAGTTCATAGCCTCGCATTTTTACACTTTAATTGTTTTAGAAACCCGCGAGGGAGATAACATGCTTGTTTTTAAAATAGAACACAAGGGACCCGAATGTATGCTAGTAGCCTTGATTATTATAAGTTAGCTTAACTCGCTAGATAAAAGACCCGCGGAAATCATGAATTGTTAATTGCCGGGAAAAAGGCATACGCTTATACATGAAATAGTACTATTTGGAGGCTACCACCTCTGATCCGTGACGACTAGCTATCGTCTTGTGTCGGGAAAAATGACACAACGGATGCATTGTATAGAGAATAAGATACACTTATAGCGAGAGTGTATAGTGGGCATTATATTGAATATATGGTAAGGTTCGATGTCATGAGGCTTATAATAATCCCTCGATATAACTTTGTATGGCCACATCGTTATATCCCAATGAATATTGAAAAATGATACTTGTGTTCGGAAATTATTTTTATTGTTTATATATATAAACTCTATGGATTCACTCAACATTATTGTTGACTTTTAGCATGTTTTATCTCAGGTCCTTGAAGGTAATTCGGCGATGGAGATATGAAGGCCCGCTAAATAATTATTCATTTGAAAATGTTTTGTAAAACGTTGTATGATGTTGTTAAACTTATTGGGACCGTGATGTAAACTTTATTTTATTCAAATGAATGAAATTTTCTCAAAACGCCTCTTTTTGAGTCGTTTTCTATGATTTGAGTTATTGTGCTATGATGTAACACCATTGGACCCTTCCGCTGACCGAGCTAAATTGAGGGTGTTACAGATTGGTATCAAGAGCTTAAGTTATAGAGAACAAAAGATTTTCAAAAGAAGAAAATGAACAAAAGAATTTTTGAAATCTTTTGACTATAACGGTGCAAGAAGAATCTCCGAATTACCGACAAGACCGGATTGAGAAGTTTTATTTTGATATATATATATCCAAGAAGGATTAAGTGAAGTCTCTAAGCTCATAATATAAGCCAAGAATCAAGGGAAAGGAACCCTTGAAGTCGTTACTAGGCGTACAAACCCGAAAACCCCATTTTGACCTATTTTAGCTCAAGTAATATAACACCCCGTGTTTTAGGGTTATTGACGTTGTCAATAAATTCATTATGTACTTTTGGTATTGTACGTGTTTACTTTTAAACCGTAAACGTTAAGTTAAATCGCGTACGCTAAAAATTATCGTGCAATGTAAACAGGCATCAAACAATTAAATGTTTACATCAAGCAAGTGTTAAATAATTATTTTGAGAATAATTATGGTCATTGTTCATTTATTTTTATTGGTTGCGTAAATTGATAACGTTTCGCGATAAATTGCGTTTAGGCATTCCCGGAACCACCAAAACTTTTCTACGCTTCAACAAATACCCACTTTTATACCCAATACATAAAATTAACTCAAATACTATCCCATATACATCACATGGCCGGATTTGTAGTTATATGTGCAAGAAATATCACCAAAAATTTCCTTACCACTTGTATGTACATCAACAACTAATTAAAACCTTGTTTCCTTAACCAAGACTAGCTTTTTCTTGACCATGACCATCCTTAAGACCCTCATTGTGTTCCCTTGACTAGTCTTATATGTATATAACTCATATATTGCAAGAGAACACACATACATAACATTTCCTAGTGTGAAAATCAAACAAAAACCCTCCCTTTACCCCTTAATAACCCACGGCTCAAA